>APFE031337123.1:0-16131 GCA_000404065.3 Pinus taeda | reverse complement strand
TTGAGATTGAAATTGCTTAGGACCCTTGTTTGGTTTAGGACCCCTTTTTTAGGATACTACTTCTTAGGATTCTTTGAATTTGGTTGTTGCTAGGCGGCTAAGGATTTCTTAGAAGAGTTTCCAAGATTAAGAAGACCAAGATGTAAGAGTTTTTATTGTTCTCTTATTAAAGAATCACAAAAGGGATTAAAAGAGGGGGACTTGTAGTTTTGTCTGTGAGAAATAAAGGCTTCTTTAGTAGAATAGAAGGTGGAAACAAACACAGAGTAAGCTGGTCCCAACTTAGTAAGAATGGAATAGATAAGGCTTCCATATTTTTTGTTAACCTTAACACTTCCTAAGAAAAGTCTAAGAGTCTTGAACTTGGACAAAAAATCTTCAATGGAAGAAAAATTATTGGGGTCCAACATAAGCAACTCATTTTCGAGTTGATGAACTCTAGTTTCATTTTTAATTCCAAAAACTTTAGTGAGTTGTTTCATTGCTTCATTAGGGGTATCAAGTTCTGCGATATGGAACCTAAGGTCTGGAGAAATAGACATCCCTATCAACCCACATGCTTGATATTGCCTATTTTCCCATTTGGTTGCCTTATCTTCATCTTTAAGTTTAGTTTCTTCGCTTGAGGCTATTCTATATAGACCTTTACTTCTAAGTAAATCCACAATGTAGGACCACCATTGGAAGTAATTGGTGTTGTAAAGAATAACTTGGCATGGAATTTTCATTTTAACAAAAGCTGAAGCTACAGATGCTGAAACTAAGTGTTCCAATGGAAAGATCTTGAAAAATTAGGTCAATTAAAAAAAAAACGGCTTCTGAATGAAGAAGTTATGGCTTTTTGAAGAAAAGTTGTTGAATATGCTGACGAAGTACGTGAATCTAAAGAAGTGAATGAAAAAAAAATCCCCCCCTTTCCAATCTGATTCTAATTAGCTCACTTAAAAAAAAATTATGCGACCCACTTTTATAAATAAGTGTAAGCTACTTCTACAATGGTACTTTATGAGCTACCCACTAAATTGGAACTTAAATAAAAGATAAAAAGACTTTAGAATTATAAGTGAATTGTTTTTTATAATGGGTGAGAACACTTTTACATAAAGTAACTTTAAAACATAAGTTACATGTGTTTTTTGAAAAAGTACTCAACAAAAAGAAACACTTGAACTCAAGACTTCTATTCTCATAAAGTAACTTTGGACCAAGTGAGCTAGTTTAAAATGTTAGTAATTTTTGGAAAAGAGGAAAGGGGTTTTTTTTTTGTTTTTTTGTCACTGAAGCTTTGGGGTGCGTGCTTACTTGAAAAAATTATTTTCCCTACAAAACAAAAAACCGCACAATCCAACATGAACATACAAAAAAACCAAACCTTATGGCCTGAAGTTAGCTTTCGCTGGAAACTAACTATTTTCCTCAATGTTTCTGATTTTCCAAGATCACACTAAGGCGTGGCGGAAAAGAGCATACGCATGAGAAAAATCCTTCCTTCCTATTTCTGATTTTTCCAGATTGAATAGAGTCGTTGGGCAAAGAGCATACGCACAAATGAAAGGTATAGATCCACTAATAAAAAAATAGAGAGATAAATAAATTGAAATAAACAGAGAGATAAATAACTAAAATTGCAAATAAAGATTGTATACCTCCAGATCTTAAAGATGATGTAGCTAGAGCTACAAGAAACCTTTTCACGTGAAATGAAAGGGGTTTCTCACTGGAACAAATGCTCCTAACACAATAGATCAATCCTCTTGGTCTGAAAGCGGTCAGAAATAGTAGATCTAGGAAACAACAGTTAGATGCAATTGTACCGGCTTCTGATTTTGATCACCAACGTATGCAACCCTCAAATAGCTCTAGTACCATGTATGAATTTACAGGGTAAGTTACTCGAATAGAACACCAAATGACACCGTTCACAAATAGATCACAAATCAATACACCAATATTCTTGACGTGTTTAAAACCTTCAAAGAGGGAAACATTCCATGGCCTAAGCCAACGCGACCACTTCAGATAATTTATTAATAAAGAAAAGAAAATTTACATAAGCTTATCTCATGAACAGTCACCTTACAATGACCCTCCATGCTCTTTAAATAGGGATCATGGACCAATCGAGTCTTAAGCCACGGATCAAGTGTCGGTAATACCAAGAGAAAGAATGAACCGTCGGATCACTTCATGTCTAGAACATATCATGACCGTCAAATTGCAAGTTACAAAAATACATAGTAAAGAAACACACTTTACCTAACTCTACACTAGACCAAGTTATACTTAACTATTTCCTATGTATCGGAATATCCTAACACTCATAGTATCAAAACCCCAATAATATTTGAGTAATAAAAGTTTGTATAAAGGTCACCATATATTAGTAGCATATGACAGTTTGGGTGCATAGCTTAGGAACCCGAGCTTGCATTTGAGAGATTTAACATTTATTAACCCTTAATGATGAGGCAATCTATCACTCATTAGGGTTAGGACAATACAAGGATTCATTTTTATGGATGAAGCATCAAGTGCTCTAGGAACCAAGTGATGGCTAATGAGGGGGTAGAGCTCATGTTAGGCTTTTTCCCACATGCTAATTTTTGTCCCAGCCATCTTTTGCATTTTATATTTTTCTTTTATTGTGGCTTCTTTTACTTTTACATTTATTTTAGCTACATCAACCTCTAGTGCACAGTTTTCTAACCCAGACTCAAGGATGAGGATGACAAGGTGCCAATCTGCATGACCAATGACCACAAACTGAAAGAATTGATATAGAATAGAGGAAATGATGGAATGTTGTAAGTATGGAATATCATAATTACGCTACTTCAATCAAAGCCTCTCCATTAGTTTCCTTCTTATAACCCTAAGGCCTCAAAGGAGGTCCCACAAGACTAGATTCAAAGGCTAACCTCCAAGTGAAGTGAGGGAGAAAGAATATAGTCAAAGATCAGTCAATCATCTGGATCACCCCTTAATTCATATTAGTATACCCCAAAACATTAAGTAAAAGCAATGATTACAAAGTGGTTAAAGTACATGTTGACGAATGATACACCTTCCTTCAAGAAGGAATATCGAATGGGAGAAAGAAATTTGACCAAAGAAGTATGTGAAGGATCCATGGCATCATGTCATGTATTGATCGATAGGTTTGTTGGACGGTTGGTTGTCTAATGAGGAGAAAAATTTCTTGTGGACAAAGCCAAATTGGACAAATGTAATATTACGGTGAGCACCCTCCCTAGGGGCTACTTCCCCTGAGAACCATGCTCCAATTGGGAGCATCTAGGGAGCATTGTTTGAAGCACACTATGAGGCCCCCTAGGACATCCCTTACCACAATGGGTGTGGCACTCATCTAGGCGCTCTCAAAGAAAAGAGCGCACTCATTAGACACTCCCTAGACGCCCCATGGGTGCTCCTTGAATGCTCATTGGGCACTCCTTAGGTGAACCCTCAACGATCTCCAAGTGTCCCTAAACACATTGAACCATGACTATTGTTTTTTAGTAGGCTTAACCAAAAAACTGACAATTAATGGTAATTTTAAATTCTTAAATTAAGAGTTGAAATTTCCTTTATCTTTCCTTAAAAGTTGAAATTTCCTTTACTTCCTTATCTCTCCCTTTTTTTACTTTTACTTAAATTTTTATCATTACTATTATTTGTTTCAAGATGTTTGGGAGTGGTTTTTGTTAAAATTGTAACTAGGTTCGGTCTTCATTATTATTGTACTTATGTATTTCATGTAAAAACAAAGAAAATTTTATTATTATTATTTTATTACAAAGCATGTTCTTCATGCTTTATTTTTGGTCATGTTGACCATGTACATGTCAACAATCCAAGAAGTAAGGTATAAAGCAACTGAGAAATTTTTTTTTGTCAATTTCATCATTGTAATCCCAAATTCTACTTTCATATTCTAAAAATGATTCTAGTATGACTATTAAGCCATGTAACAATACCTAGGTAAGCCTATGATTTTTCTCAAAGGGTTTCACTCTATGGAGTTTTTCTTAACTTCACCAAATTATTTGTGTTTGTAAACACATATAATTGGCAAAGTTTTTCTCTCATATATACCACAAAGCTAAGGTGAAGCTCATTGACAAGGTCTTATGTGAGTCCTAGTTTTTATCGAGTCTATTTATTTTTCTCATACTAGATCATGTGTCATGTTGCAGAATTTGGTTGAGTCTCAAGGTGTCTGTGTCTATATGTATTTCCCCCTCCAAGAGTTGAATTAATTGTAATAGTTAGTTGTCTGTACAGGTCAGGTTGGGTTTATTGGTACGAAGCCTAGTCAAAGTACCTGTTGGATTGAAGTCGAAGGGTCAGATGTTGGGGCTCTATTTGTCGCTTCATTCTGTTAGTGCTAGTGTACAGGTTAATAAATTGAGTTGCTGAGTGACTGATAGACTTTATTCTATTCTTCCTAGCTTTCTATAGAGAGAATAAGAGTGAGTATTGTATACCTTTGATTCCAAGATTCCAACACAAATCCCAGTTTTCTATTCTCCAAGTGCATATCTAGTACTAAAGCAGTTGAATTAATTGTAATATTTTGATGTAAAAGTGTGTTCAGAAATGTTTTTGGTGAATATTTCCTCATAATTATAACACTATTACCAAAATATTTTTTAGATACATTTAGAGGGTGGAAAAATAATTATCCCCTCTTGAGTCCTTTTAATTTTAATTTCTAGCAAAAATAAAATTAATATTAGCTAGAAATTATCCAAGAAATAAAATAAAAGGAAAATTAATTACCCTTCAAGTTGAAAATTCATCAAAAATTATTTGAGGCTATTTTCAAAGGAAAATAATTCTAGTCAAAAGGATAGCAACTGGTTCCAGTGATGATGGAACTACTCAAAACATGTAAAGGTCAAAAGGTTGGCTAATAAGACCACTCATCGCAGCGGTTCTTCAAGAAAAGGTAAAACAACCAAGTGAAAGTGTATGATCGGCCAAAGAAATGGTGATGATGGAATGAAAAAACCAAAGCTCTTCTCGCAAAAATAAGCTAATAAAAATGGCAATCACGAGAGGTAAAGTGGGAATGGTTTCATTTTTACACAAGCTTGAAACATGGGAAAATATGTTTGAGGATACTTGAAGATGGTTTCTTTGAAAAGGAGACAAACTATGCCTGAGATTAGTTTCATTTTTATCCAAGTTCGAAACAAACAAAAACTATGCTTGATATTGGTTTCATATTTACACAAGCTTGAAACAAAGAAAATCTATACTTGAGATAAGTTTGCATGCCCCAGCATAACGACCCAACCCAAGGTACATCCCCCTCAAGCTTCATTTCATTCACCTAAGTAGATTACTAGTTACTAACAGGTGGATGCAATGAAGGTTCATTTACAAGATCAAGTGAAAGACTTGACTCAGAATTTACGAGATCTAATCAAAGACTCAAATTGGAAGGGGATTTATTTCATTCTTTAACGAGCTTAACACATGAAAAGAACCATGCTCATGACATCTTGTTTCACTTTTTAAAGAGCTTGACACAAGTAAAGGAACTCTGCTCCGAGAAACTTGATTCATTTTTTTAAGGAGCTTGACACAAGACAAAGAAATCTGCTTCGAGAACCTTGATTCATTTTTTAAGGAGCTTGACACAAGTAAAGAAACTCTGCTTTGACACCTTATTTCATTTTTTAAGGAGCTTGACACAAGACAAGGAACTCTACTTTGACACCTTGATTATGGACCATAAGATGCCATGGCTTCCAGCAGGTTCTCACCAGATGGGAAAACAACACTCTGCAAGGGATACATGTCAAGGGATCCAATGGAAAGATCAAACTCCAATGCCCCCAATACATGATGCACTATGTCACTAACTAGATCATCAGTAAACGCGGACGTGGAATACTTGGCCACATAATTAACCTATTGCAGCGTTGATACCATTTGAATACAAGTACCATTCAAGGAAGACAATTAATTAGGAGTCAAATTAGGACTAACGAATGAAAGTTGATCAATAGTCACAATTTCTTCCTTCATGTGGGAAACATATCACACGAAAGAGACAAGAGACAAGAGATCCCATGACATAAACATAGTCATGGCCAAGGAGTAAATTAAAATCCAAAACGCCTTGGACAGCCATCGCATCGATATAGACGATTTTTCCTCCTAAAGTAATAGGCAACTTAGGAAGGATCCGTGACAATTGATTGGTTCCTCTGTTAAAAGCTAACAAATTTTGGGTAACGGGCACACGCTGCGAAGAACATAAATATTTCCAAGTAGTTGAGGACAAAATACTAGCTGATGCACCTTCATCTATAATTGTGTCAGGTACGAGTATATTATAAGCATGTACTATGATCAGAAAGGGCACATAAGAAGAAAGACGATATCTTATCAGTCAACTCCAATCAAAGGAAGTGACCATACTACTTGGAGGGGTTTCATGGGAATGGGATAACTTCCCCCTTACGTTATGGGAACGGGTGGATCACCCACTTGTACCGTGGGAACAGGAGGATTGCCCCCCAATTCATTGGAATATGAAGAAACAAGAATAACCTGACGATGTGAAGTTTACTCTCTATGGGAAAGGTATGATCAAATAAAGGTAGAATTGAGTCAACCACTTTCTCAACCAATGGTTGGTCGAGAACGAGTTCATGGGATTCTCAGAGAGAGCGGGATTGACTAGAGATGAATTATGATCAATCACTTCATCAACTAGGGGAGGATCAAGGGAAAGCTTTCAACCAATGGGAAGACAAAGACGAGGTTGAGAAAAAATTCATTACACTTTGAATAAACTTGTAAACCATATACACATTTCTCCAAAAATGTTAAAATAAATCCATTCAAAAATCTTGCTATTCCTTACCATTATGGCCAAGCAGAAATCTTAAAAGCCAAGTTATTGTTAAAAAATTCATTACACTTTGAATAAACTTGTAAACCATATACACATTTCTCCAAAAATGTTAAAATAAATCCATTCAAAAATCTTGCTATTCCTTACCATTATGGCCAAGCAGAAATCTTAAAAGCCAAGTTATTGTTATTATTAATATCACTGTAAATAAAAGACAAAACAATTAGCATTATAGCCAAGCAAAAATCTTAAAAGCCAAATTATTGTTATTATTAATATTATTGTAAATAAAAGACAACAATTACAACAAAATCTTAAAATCCAAATTATTATTATTATTAATATTATTGTAAATATAAACTGTATACACATTTCTCCAAAAAAAATATTGAAAAACATACCTTCAAAATCCGTACTATTCCACACATACATGAGAAGTGGGTGTTCTTATTAATATTATAAATAAAAAACAAAACAACAAAAACCCTAAAAGCGCATGTTACTTTTTATTAATATTTCTTTATAATTAATATTATTATAATAAAAGACAAAACAATTACCGTTATGGCAAAGAAGAAATCTTAAAAGCCAATCTTTCCCGAAATAATTCATTTCATTCGGCTTTAAACAAACTTGTGAGCCGGCCATCCGTCCACACACACAAAAATGTCGAGGTGCATCATGCAAACAACTTACTCCTCCACACATAAACTCAGTGGTGCGATTATTATTATTATAATGGTAGGAGTATATCGCTGGCTCAGGAACCTCCGAGGACCTTCCTGATTCGCTCTACTTCCTGTGGAGTCATGGCAAACGACTTGGCCAGAACTTCCCCGGGAACGCCCGGCCGGGAACCGAAAGTGGCGGAGGGAAGGAGCAAGAAACCCGGATTTTGGCTGTTGAGTGCGTTGATGGTAGTTGCCACCTTGTCTCCGATGTTTTGAGCGAAGTGCAACGTTCCCTTTGGAACCACGAACACATCGCCAGCTTCCAGCGTTTGAGAGAACAGTCTGTTCGAACTTGACTCCACGAAGCCGGCAACCACTTTTCCTTGCAACACGTACACAATTTCAGTAGCTCTGGGATGGATATGTGGAGCTGCCACCCCTCCCACAGCCATGTCTACGCGGGCCATGACTATTCCCAACGTGTTGAGGCCCGGCATGCTCTTTATGTTTGTCACAATGAAGTTCACCCCCGAAGGATCGAACGAGGTGTTGGGTGGCGTGCGCAAGGCCGATGTCATGAAGTGTTGTGGGGAAACTTGAGTGGGATTAAGGCATGCCACTCCGTTCACAGAAATGGAAGACTTGGTGTCTGCGACGCAGAAATCCTGCAACGCCTCTGGATCTCCGCTGATCATCATCGGAAGGGCCAACAGAAAGAAAAGGATGCCTACATTGGCCATGCAGCCTACAGAGGAGACGAGTGCAGCTACGGCCATTGCAACTCACGAGCTCTAAAGGGTAACAGCTAAAATGAAGTGAGATGTGTTACACTTCTTTAACATCTATTTATAGCTCAATGCCGGAATTCTTAACTCCTATTTTTAGAAGTCAGTTACTGAGTTGGTAACAGTTCGTTAGATTTAGTCCTTTTATATTTAAATTTAAAACAAATTAGGTAAGAAAAATATTTACAATAATGAAATATTCTTTATATTATTTTAGTTATTTCAGTTAGAAGTGGTGGTATTAGTGTTTGTGTTTGAAAATATTAAAATAATGATTATTTTAGTTGGAAGTGGTATTTTATATTTGTGTTTTTTTTTATGGAGTTTGATGGATGTGGGAATTAAATGGATTTAGTTGATTAAATTTTTTTTAGTTTATTTTTATTTTATATATTTTATTTGAGTCAAATGTTTTTAATTAATTAATTTTATTTTAATTTTTATGTATTTGATTTCGGTTCAAATGGTCAAATGTTTAGATACTAATTAATTTGGAACATTACAACAACTTTTGCATATTGAGATAGAGTGTTGGCCCAAAAAAGTAATAAAAAAATTAAATTAAATTTATTTATAAAAATATTTTGATTGTGAAATGAGAATGGATTTTTGGTATGTGGTATTGATGAGTCACGTATGGTTAATAATATCCATGGTAAAGTGGGTTGAGTATTCATGGTTAAAATTCTTGTTAATTATAAGTATTATTTTGATTGTGAAATGAGAGATGGTTTTTGGGCATGTGGTATTGATAAGTCAAAGTATTGGCCCATGGTATGACATAGTTAATAATATCCATTGTAAAGTGGTGGTGAATATCCATGGTTAAAAATATTGTTATATTGTAAGTACTAATTTTTTTTATGCTTATTAATGAAATTTAAATATGGTTACAAAATTATCATTTTAATTTATATGGTGAAATCCATCTTAATTAATCCGTACTATTTATATCTTATATATTTTCATGTGATAGAGGTGTAGAGATGTAAATATATCTAAAAAATAATTATAATATTTTTTTCTTTTAAAATTTAATAAAAACTGGTTTAAATTAAATTCAAATAAAATATTTTGAGTGTGAATGAGAGATGGTTTTTTGGCATGTTGTATTTTGAACCGTATTTAGTTTATGTGCTTATTAATTAAATTAAATATAGTTACATCAATATTATTATATTTTATAAGGTAAAATGGATCTTAACTTATTGTTGCTATTTATATATTTTAATGTAATATGTATATTATGATTTTTTTAATCTAAAAGTTATTGGCAATTTTATTAAAGAAAACAAAATTACAATGTAATAAATTTGAATTTTATTATTTTGATTACTTTCAACATTTTAAGGACACTACAACATCTCCCTTGAGCTCTACATTAATTTTATTATGTATCATAAATTCAACATATAAAATATTTACAAACTTTTTTACATTACATCTACACATTACCCTATACTAAATATGTTTACAAACTTTCTTACATTACATCTACACATTACCTTATACTAGGTTATAGAGCACCTCTTGGCAATCAAAATATCATTACAAGATTAAATCAAAATTAAATACTCAATATTTACCATATTTGTAAAATATGCTCGGAACAAAATTCTCCAAGTTCCAGATAGGTGTCCACCAAGCATGCACTACCTTCATATACGAGCCTAGCAGCTAACATGCATATCCCTAAAGGCAAATTCTTCAATATATTCTTTATAAAAGCATCTTTCAGTAAAAATCACATAATTCTCCAAGTTCCAGATAGGTGTCCACCAAGCATGCACTACCTTCATATACGAGCCTAGCAGCTAACGTACATATCCGTAAAGGCAAATTCTTCAATATATTCTTTATAAAAGCATCTTTCAGTAAAAATCACATAAGAGATAATCTCTTCGAAGAACGTGTTTCAAACCAGCCATGTGATTCATCTGGACAACACTTGTCCTAAAAATAAACCACACACTAGCTAGTTCGAAAAGCGTCTACAACATTACAACATTATCTCTTATGTAATTTTACCAAAAAACACTTATAATTATTATTAATCTTTTATGTAATTTTTACCAAAAATACTGTTATAATTATTATGAATAACAAAAGTCTAAATTCACAAATATATATATTTTTTATACCTTCCACATTAAAGTTTACATCTTCTATTTTATGCACACCGGGCAGTTCTGTTTCATTGCAGTTCATGGCACATGTCTTGATGCATGCACTCATAAGTCCTGGCCTTTGTAGCTACCTAATGCAGAAGGATGATGTGGCTATAAGAATACAAGTTTATATGGTAAGAGCCATGTAACAATAGTCCATCTTGCCATAATTACTTTGAGAGAAATGGAGGAAGTCGATGAAGATTTCCTAGTTGCGTCGCTTTTCACATCATTACGGCTTGTAGTTCTTGCTCTTGGTTAGGCCACGCATTTTTTGGCCTCTCAACCAATCATAGGGATGTGAATTGATGTGATAGCGTTTCATTTTAGTGGATCAACGGACGACATCAACATAGAGCTGTCATTTTAAATTATGTTCCCGCTGTCAACTGTGTGATGCACATGAAGGCATGCTTTATGGAGGTGTGCTCGATCACGTAGTGTGAAAAGGTTTATTGGTGGGTTTGCCGTGGCCCCCATACTTTAAGGATGTGCACTTTCCAGATTGTGAGAGTAAGAATCCTACCTCAGGCACAAAGGTTAAGCAAACGAATAAGTATACCACATGAATAGTAGAACTGACACCAATTTCTAGTGAAATATGTAAGAAGGGTTCTGCTTACATAATTTTTCGCCCTGATAATGGGCTAACTCTAAATTATTGATGTAGGACAGACTTCCAGCCTCAAAGCCCAAATGACACAAGCCATTTAAATATAGAATGCAAACGAGGGAAGGCTGAATGTATATAACTCAATTACCTGTCAATACTTTTCTAGAAGCTTTTGTATAAATCTAGTTAAAACGCCCCTAGAAGCTTCTTCATAAGTCCAGAACAGACTTCCAGCCTCAAAGCCCAAATGACACAAGCCATTTAAATATAGAATTCAAACGAGGGAAGGCTGAATGTATATAACTCAATTACCTGTCAATACTTTTCTAGAAGCTTTTGTATAAATCTAGTTAAAACTCCCCTAATCTTCTTCATAAGTCCATAAATAATCATGCCACAATCATCCTATCAGAGTACTAACAGAATGACAGAATAATTAGCACATCGTATTATTATTGCCATGCATTCTTAGAAACCTTGATAAAGACAGAACAATGCTTTGTATTATGTAAACTTACCCTCATGTACACAATATACACTTGTCCGTATCTATGGATTCTTGCATATCACGTCTTTTCCAGTTGAGGACAAAACAAACATACTAACCTTATTAAAGAAATAGGTGAGGACAAAACAACCATACTAACCTTGTTGCATAACAGCAAACATTTAAAAGTACGAGATGGGTATCCTCCCAGAAAATTAACCTAATCTTTTTCTAATTGTATGGTACATATAATATTTCCTCGTAAAGCTCAACACCAACTTTCTCTCTCACTTGATCCTTGACAAACTTTATCAATGAACGCATATCTGTAGAAGTCGATTTCTCCACATTGATTAAATAGTTTGCATGCACTTCTGAAACTTTTGCACCACCCAGCATCACACCTTTCAGTCCTGCTTGCTCGATGATAGCTCCAGCAGAGTGAGTAGTAGTTGTAGGGTTACGAAAGACACACCCAGCACTGCGTTCGCTGATTGGTTGAGTTTTATACCTTCTGCTTGTTAAGAGCACCAAGACATCTTAATGAGAATATGGATTACATAAGTAGTTTCAATCCAGAGGATAAGCATATAATCCTGTGTTCAAACCTCTTCAAAATATTTTGAAATTTCATGTGTGCCCACAATGGATAATGTGGATGATATAATTCTTATTAGAGAGAAATTCCCATTTCCCGTTTTATGTTCTAATTTCTAACATGGCAGGAGTTCCAGAGAAATTTGAAAAAGAAAATGAACAGAAACATAAAAACATTAAGGTAGTTATGACACCTCTCCAAGTAAGCTTTCTGGTGTTGCCTTGATGATGGAAGAGGCTTTAACTCGAACGTTGCAGCTACAATAGCTGCAAAGTGCTGCACACCCTGAAAGGGTGATTTGCGGTAGCTGAATGTGAGTTCAGGTCTCTGAAATACCCTTCGGCTTCCATCAACCATAATGACCTCCACAGATTTGAGAACATCTGCAGTTTCCTGTTTGGAAGCATTACAAGACATAAAGCATTAGCAACTGCAACCTTTTATTGCTTATGTCTTGATATTTTTAGATATGCATTGAACAGTATGTACAGCAAACCATGAAAGTAAAACAAAAAGAAATGATTCCAATGATTAAGCAAAAAAAAAAAAATTACAGGACAAGTTTTTCCTAACATGCACCTGCCCATCTGCTCCTGCATTCATAAATACAGCTCCTCCAACAGTCCCAGGTATACCAGAGGCAAACTCGAGCCCTGTAAAACCATCCTTTGAACATTGCACACCCAACAGGTTGAATGCATAGCCACTCCCAACTCGGTATGTAGGTGGATTAATTTTTTCAATAAAATTAATCCGGTTAAGCATAACACAACCATCAAAGCCACGATCATCGAAAAGACAATTGGAACCTCTCCCAAGGATTAAAAAGTGTAAATTGTGTTTGTGACAACATCTGTCATGATAGTGCATGAATAAATTAGTATCTTTAGAGTCCAGGCATATTTTGTTGAAAAACAGTTCTCATTCTTCTACGTTTCTCATCCACCATCAAAAGCAATGGAGTGAGGTAAGATCCAAGCAGAAAAGGGCACTTGCATGGTTTCTATATTGAATGCCTCACTAATAAGTAAACAAAGTGTTTTGAACCTGCCAGCAGTGTTGAAGTTTAAAATTCATGCATGATCTTAAAAGGGACCATAGAAATTAAGCCAAAACAAACCATAAGCCCTTAGCAATTTCAAATATGAATCAAGTTGCAGAAAAACTTGCCTTTGTTAATCAAATGTTACAATCCCATTTTTTTGTTAAAAGATAACTCACTAGATAATCACTAGATTCTGATACATAGTCACGAGTATGTGTAGCATACATGATAGAATCCAACAAAGAATATGGAGTAAATGTTGTAATGAAGACTGGTATTTATTCTCTAACAGGGGATGTAAATTTCAGTTGGGAAAAAAATGAATAAGAATACCAACAAAGAAACTTGTCAGTAGTACCGACCACATAAAGAACTGCTATAAAACAAATCACAAGCTAGCAGCATTTTCTATTTCCACCAAAGTTAAAACATTCTCATAGTATCAAAACCCCGACAATATTTGAGAAATAAAAGTTTGTATAATGGTCACCATATATTAGTAACGTATGACAGTTTGGGTGCATAGCTTAGGAGCCCGAGCTTGCATTTGAGAGATTTAACATTTGTTACCCCTTAATGATGAGGCAATCTATCGCTCATTAGGGTTGGGACAATACAAGGGTTCATTTTTATGGATGGAGCATCAAGTGCTCTAGAAACCAAGTGATGGCTAATGAAGGGGGGTAGAGCTCATGCTAGGTTTTTGCCCACGTGTTAATTTTTGTCCCAGCCATCTTTTGCATTTTATCTTTTTCTTTCATTGTGGCTTTTTTTTACTTTTACCTTTATTTTAGCTACATCAACCTCCAAGGAAAAATTTTCCAGCCCAGACTCAAGGATGAGGGTGACAAGGTGCCAATCCCCATGACCAATGACCACAAACCCAAAGAATGGATATGGAATAGAGGAAATGATGGAATGTGGTAAGTATGGAATATCATAGGCACGCTACTTCAATCAAAGCCTCCCCATTAGTTTCCTTCCTATAACCCTAAGGCCTCAAAGGAGGTCCCACTAGACTAGATTCAAAGGCTAACCTCCAAGTGAAGTGAGGGAACAAGAATATAGTCAAAGATCATTTAATCATCCAGATCACCCCTTGATTCATATTAGTATACCCCAAAACATTAAGTAAAAGCACATGATTACAAAATGGTTAAAGTACCTGTTGAAGAATGATCCACCTTCCCTCAAGAAGAAATATCGAATGGGAGAAAGAAATTTGACCAGAGCAATATGTGGAGGATCCATGGCATCATGTCATGTATTGATCGATAGGGTTGTTAGACGGTTGGTTGTCCAAGGAGGAGAAAATTTTCTCTTATGGGTTACCCACTTTTTGGTGGGTAACTGTTCCATTGGAGAAATATAGGCTTATACCATGAAGGAACAGTCAGCATAGCTTTATGTTGTGGACAAAGCCAAATTGGACAAATGTAATATTACCATGAGCACCCTCCCCAGGTGCTACTTCCCCTGAGAACCATGCTCTAATTGAGAGTATCTAGGGATTGTTGTTGGGAGCACACTGTGAGGCCCCCTAGGACATCCCTTGCCACAATAGTTGTGGCACTCATCGAAGCGCTCTCGAAGCAAAGAGCGCACTCACTAGACACTACCTAGACACCCCTGGGTGCTCCTTGAATGCTCCTTGGGCACTCCCTAGGTGACCCCTAAACGATCTCCAAGTGTCCCTAGACACATTGAACCATGATTATGGTTTTATAGGTTTGACCAAAAAGCTGACAATTAATGGTAATTTTAGATTCTTAAATGTTTAATTTAGGTATGTTTTATGCTTAGAGCAATTTATTTCAATTTTCACAGTTAGCTCAATATCTTTTCCAGATTAGCAATCACAACAGTATTAAAGTAAGCTGCAGATAGAACATAAACATAAATCGCAGAAGACAAGCCAAGACAAGAGGACATAAGATGTGCCGCTACCCAGGGACAAACCCCAATGTGGGGAAACCCTTGATCAATTCTTCTTATATGTTCTTCAATAGTTCAACAGAGAGAGAGAGAGAGAGAGAGATAGTACATTTACAACAGAAGTCAACACTTTGACTTATCTAGATAAGAGCATAGATCATCTCTTAAGAATAAGATACATGAGATCAGTGGAAGGCATGCTGCTTCAACTGATTCTCCAAGGTGACTCCTTCACCTATCATTGCGCTGCATCTCGTCATCATGTTGCACCTCACCATGCTGCACCATGTTGCACCCATCATCGCAATGTTGGACCTCATGACCCTGCTGTACACTTCATACTGCTGCACCTGTCACTTTGCTGCTCCCAATCACTAAGCTGCTCTCATCGTTGTGTTGCTCCTGTTGACCCTGCCGCCCGCACCTACCTACAAGTCAGTGAGAAAAGCCTTCAACCCCACAAGGTGTGGTCGGTGGCAGGGGATTCAGAGAAGGGACTGTCACACTAATCCCAACTCTCTCCGTTTGAGCTATCTCCTAGGTTAGCTAAGGGGGGTGGTCCCTAATGAAAAGTTAAGGTAAAAACAAAGATGCGAAATTCTAGGAGAATTTGTTAGAGTTAAATAGATTATTTATCTAAGATCTATAAGCAAAACCTGATATGAGCAATAGCCATTAACACATGAGATAAGCATGAAACACATAAACGACCAGTGCCTTCAAAGCGTTGCTCTTTAATAAATGAAAATATTTTTTATTGTATTTTTTATTTGCTTAGAATGAAGTCAAATGCTTTCAAATGAAAGAAGAAAATATGTGATAATTTTTCTAGATAGAAAACAAGCAAAGGGCTCAGGAAACCCCCTCTTAAATAAAATTTTTGATGTCTTATGAGATTGTTGGCTTGAACAACTTGTGGGACCTTTGATATCGTTGGAGGTGACTATTCCGACCG
>APFE031337106.1:11181-37079 GCA_000404065.3 Pinus taeda | reverse complement strand
TCTGTAGCTCGAACTGAAGTGCTCCAAGAGAATAAGATAATGTTTATATTCCAAATATTATTAAGAGCTAATAATATTCGATTGTTCTATTTTTAGCCTGGCAGTCTAAAAATAGACTCCGCCCATATGTCTAAAAATAGAGGTCCGTCTATTTTTACCAACTTGACCAATCATCCACAAATAGCATCCTGCAACTCATAGACCATGATCCATATGTCTAAAAATAGACATAGTCTAAAAATAGACTTTGCGCCAAAAATAGCCTGTAGGACCACTTAGTGAAGGCGACTTCTTTCTACTAAGCTCCATCATCTTGTTGCATTCTCAACAGATAACCCCAAGGGACGATTCCTATTCTAGGAAGAGGATACCCAAGATATCCTGGAATATCCTGAGCAGTTGGAATCTTCATACCTCCTGGATATCTAAGATGAGCCATACCATATTGCGGCTACAAAGGTAATTGAAACATATGACCTAGGTATAGTTGATCCTGAAATGAAAGACTCTGACTAATTTGACCTTGAATGAAATTTCCTTGAAAGGGATGCTTTTGCAAAGGTTGACCTTGGTGAAATTGAGCTTGAAAAGCTGGACCTTGAACAAAATGACTCAGGGGTTGACCTTGGAAAGGTTTCCCTTGCAATGGTACTTGCATAAATGGGACGTTAGGCTATACAACAAGTATTTGGGGCATGGAAGGAATTATAGGAATAGATTGAACACCAGATACTTGAGGTAAAGACTGAACAAGGGGTTGCACCGTTACTTGTGATATAAGTGGGACAGTTACCTATGATACTGCTGGAATGGGATTTTGAGGCAAACCTGAACCTGGGTTCTAAACAGTCATTGGTATAGTAGATTGTACCAAGGTTTTAGGAGTACTCGGGACAGGATGCTGAAGTGGTTGTTGGGTAGGTGTTGATGGATTAACTTGAACAGTCAGTTGGACTTGAAAAGGCATACCTTGGAAAGGTAATTGTTGTATAGGTTGTATAATAGGTTGAATAGGTTGATACACAGGAACTTGAGAAGCAACTGGAATTGATTGTTGATTTAATAAAGGGTTCCAAATTGTATTCAATCTAGGGTAAGGCATTCAAACGGCGGGTTGAGGCATAATAGGTTGACCAAAACTGGTTTGAGGCATTTGAGCATAATTAAGATAATTTATAGCAGGGGGTTTCCCCCAGCTGTAGGGTAAGATCCACCTAAAGGTTGTCCTCTGGGTGGAGGATATGATGGTTTTCCCCCAAGTGGGTAATAACCACCTATTGGGTTGATTTGAGAATTACCAATATTACCATAAATCACATTAATAAATTGTTCACATGTCAAACCTTCATGAGTAGGATTAATTACATTAGTTGACATGTTTGAAGATGAATTTGAGGAAGAAGCTCTTGAATAAGCTCCAAAAAGAGAGTGATATCCATGTAGTAGAAAACCACCATATAATGATGACTCCGAAGAAGTAGAAAACATATATGTGTCTGATGAGGTACTTCTAGAAGCCATCATAGACCAGTCAAAACCTGATATGGTAGAGTAAGGAGTCATGTATCGTGTAATCCCTTGTCCTAAAAATTTCAAGGGTGTGAAATACCAAGGGTCAGGGTGAAGAGATCTAAACAAAAGCTCTGAGATATCTAACAGTTCACTGGTAGAAACTATTGGTTCTTCCTCTTCATCCAAAACAAGTTCTTCAATGATAATGAAACCAGGAGGGAGACTATCAATAATAATAAGATTCACACACTGTGAATGTGGAGGATCTGGAATATGCATTGTAGCAGGTGTATAAGTCTCAGGTTTAGAAATATTAGACTCAGGTTTGTCAATATCTAGTTCAGAAATGGCATTTGTATATGAAAAGTCTCCAGTAGCTAATTCAGTTTGAATGAGTCCAATAATTTATAAATCAGTTCCTTTTAGGTGTGATGTTAATTTTTCAGTTTGATCAAATTTAGTTTCTGTCACTTCAAGGTCTAAAATAGTAGATGTTTTCGGTTGATTAACTTCAATTCCTTTTACATCAAAGTTTATAATAGTATAAGTTTCAATTTCTGCTGCAATTCTAGATCCCAATGATTTAGATTTTTCAGCTTTTATCTTTTCTAACTGACTAGGTGTATACTTAGGGGGCTCCCCAAGTATCCTACGATATTGTCTTGATAATTCTGTCACAATGAAATTTTTTCAATTAATAAATTACACCTAAAGTCTCTAAAAAATAAAAAGAACAACACATAAAGTAGCACACGCTAAAAATCTAGGAGTTCAAACCACACAAATTGACTCTTCACAGAGATAAATAATTACTAGTTGGTGATGAAATCCAATGTTGCAGTGACCAAGGTGAAAATTTATAGAAATGAGCATTTGGAACCAATTACCCTAAAAACCTTCTTTATGAAACAGTTTGGTGCAAGTAAATATGTTATAAACCATATCGAGCAAATATTACCCTCCAAAAATTCCAAGTGTCTAGTCAACGTTTGTTTCAAGTACAATGAGTCCTTCCCTCTCCCCTCACCTTAGGTAGAGCCCTAGTATTATAGTCGCTAAGTTCACCAAATACAACAATTTTACCTCGAGGGATAGTCGCAGATCAGGCGTACACACAAGGGCTCCTCCACATCCCCTTAAAGGCTCCTCCACATGATCAATTGGAGGTTTACTATCAAGTGACCCCAAGTACCTCTCGGTGACATTGTAATACATGAAAATCATTATATCTAGGCTGATGAAGTGGGTACTATCACTTCGCTAGATTTGACACAATCTCATGCTTAACTTCTGTACAAGAAGAGCTTCCCAGAGAAAAACAGAAATAGTTCGATTTTCTCTCCCTAACTCAAGACTATATTGTTTTTTTGTAGATTTGGAAAGTTTACTTCCTTCCCTATTGAAAATCCCTATACTTAAGTTACTGTAGGTGGAAAGAACTGTAAAAAATGTAAAATTCTAGATTTTTAATTAACATTGTATTATTAAGTTGTTCTTTACTCAATAGGTAATTAATGTGAAACTTATGATGTTATGACATGACTCAAAATCTTAATTCACTCAAAAAATACAATAGAAACTTTCAAATTCGATGAAATCCTATTTAGAGGAAAGAAAGAGTTTCTTTGATTTTTCCGAACGAAATGAAAAACTCACAACTTTTCCAATTTTTCTAAAGCAACCAATTTCATTTTAATGTAATGAAAATGTAGGAAACAAACCAAGTTCCATATTTCCCTAAATGTCAAATGAACGAAAATACTCTTTATCTTTTATCACTCAAAACTTTCAAGTACACGGAAATCAATCAAGAGAGTTGGAGAAAAACAAATTTTCCCTATGAATGCTTTGATTTAATGACAAAAACAGTGTAATTGTGAGATATTACCAAGATTGAAAGCAGCAATTTCCTTTAACAAACAAAAATGACCACAATTTCTTCACAAAAGCACTAGATCTCAAGAAACTCTAATTTGCAATTCAAAATGAGCTTGACCAAAAATAAGAAAAAACCTAAGGCTAACTGGTGTATTTGATAGACAAAATAAGAATATAATAAACAAAAGGACAACCTATCTTGTTTTGATCAATCAACAAATTAACCAGGCAAAACCCTAAGCAATTTCTTCAAAGAGACCTAATTCTCAAAAAACATTATCAAAGCATTCAAATGAGTTCAGAAGAGACATAACAAAGTCTAAACAAAGATAATGACACTTCCAAAAAAACAAACTCAGGTTTGGGTTAACACAAAAGCCAAATTTTCAAAAATTCTCAAGCCATGTGCAGGTAAATAGTGCAAAACAGAGCGCATTCACCTGGTTTCTAAGGGAAAACTAGTGCAGAACAACACTCTGTCAGCGAAAGAAAACAAAGCAAGGGTAAAAAACTTAAGAAAAAAAATCAAAGAATCAACCACATAGATCTAAAAGGTCATTAATTTATAAAGAATCGGGTCGAGATGGATTAGAAGAATCAGAAAGAAAAACTAAGGAAAAAGACGAGAACAAATACATTCCCCAATGGAGTCGTCAATTTATTACACCGGAAAAATCCCTCTTTCAGATAATGATGATCTTCCTAGATCCTTGACATAAACTAGAAACAAACAAGACAATTGAAAGGTCCCTTTCTCTAAGTTGAACTTGTTTGAATTATAAGAATTAAAGCTAATGGATTAGCCTCTTATATATTTCATGAAATGCTCGGTGAAGATCCCTTGTTGTGATTCGATGCAACTCCTCAATGCTTGATAAGACCTGCAAACATCAACCATAAAAGGAACAAAAGCACATGCTATATAATAATCCAAACAACTTAATCTAGTGATCAAGGAAATTAGAAATCGAATTTTCCTTAATAAGCAATATAAACAATTATAAACCATTCATCATTCCAATAAGACAAATCAATGGGGGAAAGTGTTCATTTGTATTAATCAAAGACTAAGAGGAGCCTTACAAACTTCACCTTGATGTTGTGAGGTCCCTCCCAAATTCCTTCAATCTTCTACTTATATGACAAGCTTTCCAATCTCAAACAACATAGGTTTATCTTCTCTAAGTTCTGACCTCCTCAACCCCTCTACCCTTTAGTTGTTTTATAGGCCAAGAGGATGAAGTTTCAGATCCAAATGAGGAGGATGAGACTCCTTAATTGAGGGATTAGGTTTCCATGAGAAAAGGGATTAATATGCATCATATGAGGGTTGTAGTTCCAATATTTATCACATGGAAGCTTTTAGTTGGGAAATACTCGACCAACTATGTTTCTAGAATGTACTTTTTATTTTTACTTTGTTGAATTCACCGGCGTGGGTTTATAGTGGCAGACAAATTGCAACTCTACGTTGTTCTCATAGTTAATTCCAACGAATGTGTGGGAAAATCTAGAAAAATCAGCGCAGTTGGAACTTAACAAGGTGTGACAACTATTTTCCCCAAATTTCTCATCTACTTCAAGGTATTTTGGGTCGTTTGACTTCTAAGGGAGTTGATTCAAACATGTTCACGGGCAGTAAAAAGACCCATAAACTGATCAAGTGTCATGGCAACAAATTGGGATGTTTGCATTCAGTGGATATGGTTGGTCATGTTGTTGTGACCGTGTCATCATGTATTTGTTGCTACCATGTTTTCCTCAGAGGATGTTGCAACTTTTTCAAGAGGGAGAGAGAGATATTGCTGTTGTTTATTATGAGTTTTTTGTTGTTGGATAGTATAGTGTGGAGAAGTATACATGAGATGGAGAAATTGTTTATGTTGTTGGTGCTATATAGTTGATCAAAGTTTCTGCTATGAGTTGGTCACATTATGATGTTACTGCTATGTGTTGGTGACTTGATTTGTCGCGACTACTATGACATGGATTTTTCTGTTGTTACTTATTATTATGTTTCCATAGGAATGCGAGAGTCTATTGTTGTTGTTGATAGGAGATGTCTAATACTACTCTACTGTGTTATTGAAAAGGCTTAACTTGTGTCCAGAGGGAGTTTATTGCACATATTTTTCTATTATGTGGAGGATTGTTGTTGTTATTATCGTCTTCCAGTCCTGCATTCCATTGTTCATCACCTGGATATGATATTGAGTGGAGTTTATGTTTCTATTGATGGAGCCCATTGTATGGGGAGGAGCATACAACATTTGTCCATGACATGTTTAGCCCTTTGAAATTGATGTCAAAGGGGGAGAATGTGAGGATGAAGATCAATTTTTAGAGGACAATTCAAATGGTTAGATCCGCTTGGGTTTCCATCAATTGAAAGGGGGATATTGTTTGCATTGATGTGAGTTGTAGTGTTGCATATGTATTGTTGGTTGGCATTGATGTCAACCTTGTAGCATGTGTTGTAGGAGAGTTGGTTAGCACATGTATGTTTGGTTGCAGATGGCTTGTACATGGATGATGTGTTGCATTGGTTTTGACATGTCTACTAGCATGTAGATGTGAGGATGGAGCTTTGATTTGCATGTGTTGCATACAAATTGTGAACAAAGGATGTCATGGTCCTCATGATCATGTTTTTTCATAGAGTTGGATGGTGTTATGTTGCACTCACAATGATGATCGGTTGTGCAAAGGCATTGCATGACCAATAGAGAATAGAGATGTGATGACCTCCTTCTTCATGATGTTGCTACAAGTGTTACTCCTTTTTCATGATGTTTCTACAGGAGTTAGAGGCCAGGAACCTTGCTAATTATGTCTCCATGTCTCAGATTAGGTTCTCATGTTGATGATATGATACATAAGGTTTAGAGAGGATATAAAACTATTAGAGGATGCTCGAGTTGGTTGTACAGGTGTTGGAGGATGTCTATCATGTTCTCGAGTTGAATATTGATGGTCGAGTTGTTGTGGAGAAGGTTGATGACCCAAGTGTTAGTGTATTATTTGGTTGGAATACAAGTCAAACTAGTTGGAATTTTGATGATGATGGTGATGTGGCAGTGACTTGGTGAAGTGTTGTGGAGGTGTCATTGGATTCCAAAGGTCCTACAGAGGCTTGTTAAGCTCTAGAAGAAGTTTGGCAAATATCTGAGGTGGTTTCATTAGCTTTCTAATATCATATTCCCAAACCACGTGCATATAGGCTCATGCATGCGATTGAAAAGCACCAACCACATGAGGAAAAGCTTATCCATGTGGTTCCAACATAGATCAAACAATTGTATGCATGAGCTTGAGAGTTTTGCTAGAATTTCTCTAGATTGCTCATGTGTCTCAACAAATTTTGATATTTTGGTGATGTTCTTGATCAAAACTTTCTAGTATATGGTCGAAAAAGTTAAGGGAGCTTCTAGTAGTTGGTTAACTTGAAAATATCCATCATTTAGTGGAGAGAGTGGCTTGATCAAGTCAAGGAGCTAGATCCAAGCAAATTCAGATGTGTGAAAAGAATTGTTGAGTAATCCATCACCTGTAGCATCTACTGAGCTAATCATGACAAAAAAATGATAAATAGAGGAATGGTTTTCTATTCTATTTTTGAGAGTGTGAGAGCATGCCATTGTGATAGAATTGAGACTGAGTAGAGATTGCAACAACTACTCACATAGTTTTGCAGTGTTTTATCAGAGTGTTGTATGCAAAAATCAGAGATAGAATTGAGAAGTAAATTCAAATTTTATGTGTTATAAGTGGTAGATAATTGGAATGTTGTGGTGTGTTAGAGAGAATAGTTTGTTGTGAGTAGAAGATAAGAATTAACGCCTTTTGGGAATAGTTTTTGACTCAGATTTTATGTGAAAAATGATGGTGTTGTTGGGTTGGTCATGTTGAGAAAATTGGGAACCCAATGTCAAATATTGTGAAACATGGTTCGCATGGAGGAATTGAAGGTGTGGAGGATTCAAAGTAGATAATATTTCAGCAGATTCAGTAGAAGGAACATATTTCTCCATCCAATTGGATTTGGATAGTGTAATGGGAGTTGGGTGAGGATTGTTGGTCGTGGGGGCTTCCAACAGATAGTTTTCCGTAGATCCATGAGAGAAACAAATTTCCTAACTGATAGGTGGAAACATATTGTGAAGGAAGGAAAGTGTTCTAATTTATGGTTGTAATTTAATCCATCTATAATTTGTTCAACAAATTAATAGAATAATTGAGCAGTGCGGTAGCAACAAGATGCTTTTCCTCCCAAAAAGGTTTACACCAAAAATACTTGTGTCCTTATGTTTGCATGCTTGTATTGATGTTTTCCATGGTTATTTTTCTTTGAGTTTATTGTTTCTTTCATGTTTCAATAAGATAATATTGTGGATATATGTTGAAAAATGATAATCTGAAGAAAAAAAAAACGTTATAAAAATCATATAAAGGCTATCACTACTAATTCACCCCCCGCTTAGTAGTGATCTAGTTTCCAATAGTAGTAACAATTGCAGACTAGGATTTATCATAAAGTAATAAGTTTATAAAAGGGAAAGTAACAACGTTGCAAGATTCTCTTTAGGTAGGGATGACTGAATAGAAATACATGAATGTTTCTTAGAAAACATGAAAGAATATACCAAGGTAAATAAATATGTGGTGATATCTAAGACATCCTAGGATAAAGAGAAAGTAGTTGATGAAACAAAAAACTAGCAAGTGAAAGGAAGAGGAGAAAATAAAGCAAGTTTTGCAAATAATCCAAAAACGTGGGCACAAGTTACTAAAAATATTTCTAATATATAAGAAGTAGCAAAAAACCAAATGGACATCATGCAAGATAGTGAATGAAAGAAATCAAAGTTAGAGTAGTGAACATAATTATTAAGGGGGGTGAGAGATTATGGGAAAGATGATTGTACTCTTGATATTGTAAGTGAATTTTCAAAAGACAAGTTGGTTTGGAAAGGTTGAGTTTTCCAAGCCTAGAGAGTGCATAAGATCAGTGATGTGAAATATGTCCCATAAGAGTCATCATTTTAAGCACAAATCACAAGAAAAATATCTTAAGCAAGAAACAACTCTTAAGGGGCTCTCAATTTTTTTTATATATAGATGAAGATTAGACTATCAGGAAACAAGAGGTAAGAAGAGAGGAAATGTCAAAGGTTAGAGTAGCAAGGGATGAGAGAAAAAGGGCATGGTTATACAAAGGAAAGTCCATTACTACCTCTTTTGGACCCCATTCTAAAATAGAACAACAAGTTGGTAGTAAAGAAGGGGCAAGAAATTATTTAGCAGGTAACTATGCAACAAGGTCAACATTGGAAAATACGAGTGAAGATTCAACTTGGAGTCTTGTATGTAGAAAAAAATAGCCGCCAAGTTTTACCTAGGTTTACTTAATTTTATTTTGTTGGAACTGTAGAGGTTACCCATGGAGGCGAGGATTTAGGTTAGGGCATATTGTGGAAGGTAGAGGCACAATTTATCTCATAAAAACACATGAGAATGAAAGGTGCACAAAACTTTTGTTTGAAGTGTACATGAATATGGAAGCGTGAAACAAGGCAACAAAGAATGAAAAGCATGAGGGTATCATGATATTAGTGAGGGAAAAAGCAGGTCATCACATTCAACTAGAAAAAGACAACTCAAATAAACAGTTCCTTTGGTTCAAAATCTATGAATTGAAATATCATTAGAATTGCAACATGTTATTTTTCTCCGCAAGTTTCAAAAAATTACAAAGATAGGGGGCTTGACCTCAAATACCCCTTTGCAGCTTTAAGAAATGATATTTCAATGTATCAGAAATAAGGGAAGTCCTTCTAATTGGAAATTTCAATGTTAGGACTACAAGTGAAAAAGCTAGCATTATTTGTTGTAAGGAAGATTGTAATCCTATTTTTCTTACAAAGGAAAGAAATCACCAGTGGGTACGAATTTAAGAATACAACAAAGGCTAGAATCATTTTGGAAAACAACTTCTTACTCTATGTGGGGCTTTTGATTTATTCATTGGCAATGTCTTAGATAGATGGGAAAATTTTGGTGTTCTCACATATAATACCTACAATGGCACAAGTCTAGTGGGTTATGTAATTTTCTCGCATTATTTGTGAGAGAAAATGGAGGAATTTTTTATTGGGGAATAGATCTGGGATTTAAAAGCTAATCACAAACAAGTTCATTTGAGGTTATCTTGGATTGAAAAGAAGAAACTTGGGTCAAAATATCGGTGCATTTATCAATTTCCCTCAAAGGGTAGAATTATTTTCACTTAAAAAAATTGTAACACCTTAAACATAGCGCTATAGAGGCTTTTCAAGAAGAAAAAAATTCCTTCACATGCCTTTCATAGTCACGAGATAAAAAAAATTAATTCAAAGGGAACTTCCAAAGTGAAAAAGAGTAAAAAATGGAAAATATGAAACCAATTTCTTTCTTGTTAATGCTTGGTTTGATTATGAATCCAAAAAATTAAGGAGAAATTTGAAAGAGTCAAACAAGAAAGAAATAGACCTTAAAGTTTACAAGCAATTTTTGAGAAAGAAAAAAGTTGATTTCATGGTCTTAAGGAGGGAATAACTGATCTTTCTAGGTAAAATAACCTCAAGTTATTTTGGAAGTAACTTCAATCAAGAAACAAACAAACTAAAAATAATTTTACAGCTTCTCCATGGTTTGATTTTGCAAGGCAACTTTATGAGCAGGATTCTAAGGCCGACCCTCCCAATTGGTCAACACTACTACTATGACTTTTAGTATGGAAGAGGTTGAGATGGGTATTCAGAAAGTAAAAGACTAAGTTGAACTTCAAGTAGAGTATCTAAAGTGGGACTTGAAAACTCTTGCACCTCACATTATGAAAAATATTTAACAACATCATTTAGCATGGGTTTTCTACGGATTGGACAACTAGTTTAGAAATACCTCTTTTCAAGAGTGGTGACATTAATAATCCCTCCAATTATAGTACCATAATAATAAATCATTTATTTTCAAAGCTATTTGGAAGTATGGTTAAAAATAGAAGTAACAATTTGGTAGAAGGAAGGAGTAAACGTATTAAAGGGAAAGCAAGATTTAGACCCAATAATTCCATGGTTGATCATGGTATAACATTAAGACACACTTGAAAAGGTGTGGGAGGAAAGGGAGGAAGTTTTTAGCTACTTTGTTGATTTTAAGAAACATTTTGACACAGTCTCTAGGGACAGATTTGGCATAGAATGGAGGAACTTGGGGTTCCTTTACATCAGAGAAGGTGTCCTTAGGTTATATGAAGAGGTTAAGTCAAAATCAAAACTTTAGTTGGCATATCTTGAAATTTTTAGGAGTGATATCAAGGTCAAGCAAGTGTGTCCTTTGTCACCTACACTTTTTATTCTATACATTGATAGACTTGAAGAGTGGTTAAACAATCAAGATGGTGATGGTTCCCTTTCGGGTGATTTTGTGATAAGCCTTCTTTTATATGCATACAACCTTATTTTGATTGGTAAATCTAGTATTGGCTTGCTAGAGCACTTACTTTCCCTTGAGATTTTTTGTAAAATTGTGGGGATGTAAATTAACATTAGCAAGACAAAAGTAGTGGTTTTATCTAACAAAAGAAATAATAATCAACATAAGTTCTACTTTGAAGAAAAAATTCTTGAATAAGTAGTAGATTAAAATTACCTTAGATTTAAATTCAATAAAAATCTAATTTAGGGAAGTTGCAGAAAGAAGATGGCTTTAGGAGGTTGGAAATTGTTTTATGATTCTCAAACTAAGTCTAGAGAGGAAGCGTTATAGGACTAGAAGACTACCCAAACTCTTTTATGGATTTTAGTGACTTTGGTTGTTCTCTATGGGTGTGAATTATGGGATAGTAGCACCTATAACTTACAATACAAGAAAATTGAGAAAATCTAAAAATGTTTGATTACAAACAAGTTCAAAATTAAAAGTCTGGTCCCTTATGATATCATGTTGAGTGAAATGGGGGTTGTCCTTATTGAAGCACTTGCTATGGTGCAGATCTTAACATATTTAAAAAGAGTAGAGAAAATGGTAGAGAATATATGGCCTAATATTGTCTTCAATGACATTTTGTGCAAAAGAAACAATACTTGGATGTGGAAAAACATCAAATGGTTCAATAAATGGGATATGTACTTGAACATGTGTCCCACGAATGGTAAATAGATAAAATATTTTGTTATTGATAAGATACAAAAGTGCATTTGGAATAAAGGGATAAGGAGAAGGAAAAAGTATTAGATTGAAGAGTTGAATCCTGCATGAAACCATCATTAAAAAGTGTACATAGGGGTCAATATATCATGGAGAGCCAAAATTCTCATTGCCTAGGTAAGAACTAATTCGTCCCAACTACATTGTGAAACTGGATGTCGTTAAGTAGCTGAAAATAATTAGAGCTCAACCCAAGCTTCATCGAACATGCCACAACTAACAAGGTCATGGACACACATCCACCAGTAGAGGATCCTCCTATATTGAGTTATCAAAGTAGGCCAATTCCTTCACCAAGACATGTGGTTCACCGGGGAGCAGGTGCAACAACAATTTCCTCATCTCAGGGAGGCTCTACATGCAGTGGGGACCATTACTTCCTATGGGGGGAGGAATGATCCAAGTGGATATGGGTGGCCAATCACATGTTCCACCTAGACCTCCAGTTGGTTTCATCTATTTCCTTGATTATAGAAGCATTTACTATTTTTAGTAGTTTTTAAAGTTCTAAACTTCTGTAGTTGTTTTGATCCCCTAAACAACATTTTTTTAAGGTCCATAGAAAAACCATAGCCATAGGTAGGGGCATGCAATAAATATTATGGTACTTGAAGAGATATTTCCAACGAGGTATCATACGACAAATGATGATCATATGACCAAGTTACAACCATGAGAAGTTGTCTGCCCTACTAAACCCAAAGGGGCCCACAAACTCTTGGTGATCCATCTCCTGGGGTTATTAGTTATGGTTATTTAGGGTTTTCCCTTGTTTTTCAAAATAAAAATTCCCTAGATCCTCATTGTAATATAGTTCAAAAGCATGTAGCCTCCAAATATCTTCTCAGTGATAAGCTACCATCGCTCGAGCTATTTTATTTCCATTATGCTTGTAAGCATATTTAAGTTCTTTGATATTAATGAAATGAAGATTTATTTCTGCTGCATCTATGTGTTTATGTTTATATTTGTATTCTTTTGCGTTCCTGCATAAGTTGGATCATTTATGCCCCTTTGTATACTTGTTATCACATTTCAAACATAGTCCCTTTGCTCTTCTTTTATCTATTTACTGAGAAGTCAACCCTTTTGATTTACGTGATAGAGCATGATTTTATTTATAGTTATTTGTGACCAAGTTTCTAGTGGTCATATTTTTACTTTCAACTTTTTTTTCTATGTTTAAAGTATGCTCTAGAGTTTTAGGTTCAAAGAGACACACCTCATGTTGGATGCTTTCTTTTAAAATTTTCAAATAGATTTGAAAAACTATCCTCTAAAACACTCTTCACCCTCAAACTCAAACTTTTGGAATTGTTGAATCTTCTTCCTAATTGGATATTTCGTCAAAGATTTATGAATTAACTAAAAAATGTATTGTATTTTATATCCCCATAAAGTGATATCAATTCCTCTGTAAACATAGACCAAGATATAACATAATCCTTTTTCCATTCTCAAAACCATTGATACTATACATATTGATCTTATTCTAGAAACATGGGTGAATTAGTTACCAATTTTAAGGTCGTCGCTTGGTTTAGATCAAAGTATTACTCCATCTAGAATATCCATGTTAAAGGATCATTGCCATCAAACTTCCTCTTATTGGTATTTCAAATGTAGTAGTCCCTTGGTGTTGACTTGAATCCGTAATGATGTGGATCTTGGATTGAAAATCCTTGATTATGTTTCTATGATTGAATATTTGTGCTCACCAATTGCGGTAAAGTACTCATATCTGATTGAGTCTCAACATCATTCTTCTCCTTATTTTCATGGTTTCTTATGAGATTTTGTAATAAAATGTTTTTATTTGTTCCATATTTTCACTTGTGGATTTATTTGTATTTCTTATTTTCATTCACAATCCTTTTCCATTTCATCCATCATCTTTTGTTCCATATTTCCAGCTAATCCTTTCACCAGTGACAATTCAATAGTCATAGTATCACTAATTTTCTTAAATTGAATTTCCAATGTGGATAACCGATATTCAAAACCTTTTGTTTCTCAACAAGTCATGAATGGGCCATGAGGAGGTTGAATTGGTATAGTAACTTTTTTAGGAGGCATGTTAAGAAATAATAATAGTATTCCTATTTATCACAACTTTAATTCACAAAAAAAGGTTGGATATTCTAATAAAAATTTATGTACATTTAAAATCTTAGTTTGGAGAATATCTACATGGCTGCGTTTTATCTTGATATATCTCTGAGAATTGATCCCCTTTAAATATAAAATTTGGGTTTGTAATGTTTTGATATGGTTTCTCTGCAATTACATAAGTCTGACTAGAATTTGATGTGCGAAGTGAAAGTTATAGTAAATTTCCCAAAACTTTTTTATTTTTTGCATCTTCCCCAGAGAAAATTTGTATAGAAATACATGTGTCCAATTGTTCAAATATAATTATGAAATTTTTACTTGATGTATTTATGTATGTCCCTTTATATCTCTAAAACATTTATAGTCTGAAAAATCCTAGAAATAAGTTATATAAAAAATACCAAGTTGACTCATTTCAAACTAATTTCTTGACCATTTAAAAGACCTGACTTCCATGGGGCATATATTCAAATGTATAGCAAGCCAAAGTCTGAAATTTTTACCATAAGTACCTAGATATTTCTCCTTCATCTCCTAGAAATTTTACGATATGAAACATCCTTGAAAATTCCAAGCTAACTTGTTTAAAATTAATTTTAGGAGCATTTAGGAATCCTAACTTCCTGAGAGCATATCTCTGCAAGTATATTGAACCAATATTTGAAATCTCTATCACATGTACCTAGCTATCTCACCTCTGTCGCAAAATTTCATGGTTTCAAACATCCTTAAAAATAAGTTATAGAAAAAATTCCAAACTAACTTATTTGAAACTATTTTAAAGAGAATTCAAGAGCCTTAACTTACTTAGAGCATATCTCTGAAAGTATAGAGAACTGTGATTTGGAATTTTAACTAGATTTTCCTCAATATTTCTCAATATGCTCAAAATTTCACCATCTAAAGCATACTAGAAAAAAGTTGTAACAAAAATGCCAAGATGATTCCTTTGAAGCAACAAAACTCTAGGATCATATTTTTTGATACCAAAGGTTATGAACATTACACCTTAAAAATGATACTAAACCAATGATTACAATCTTCTTTGAGGGGGAAACATCCTCTTATAATGAATACAATTTAGAAGATAATATTGATGATCATGTTGACGGTGCTGGACCTGCCAACATGTCAAGGGATCTCCCTGGCAAGAAGTCCCAACTAGACCTTAGACCGTTTGGAGTAGGAGTCCCAACAGTGGTTAATAAAGGTAGCGATTTGACTGCAGTACCGCGCAGAGGTAAGTATGATAAATTTGTCAGAAGCAAGTGTGTGACCTTGCAGCAAGTCAACTAATATGCATGGGGTTTCTAACACGCAAGGGGGAAGGAAGTGTGTTCCTTAGAAGCTTGTAATAGTACGCAGCCTGAAAGGAACGCACGAGCTGAATGACATTACAAGTTGGAAGCAGAATAGTCCACAAACCAAGGTGACAAATTAACACAACAACACATCTTCAATAAGATTCCAATCACATACAAAATAGTTCATACAAAAATTCATAATTTAAATAACATATATTGCTAAAGTAACGAGAATAGTCGAACTACAATAACAACATATGCATGAAAACATGCTAGCTCAAGTATATTATTAAGAAAAAGTTCCATCCATGCATACACCATTGACAGCCACTAGCCCTAATAGTAGAACGTTACAGTCAACACCACCTACTCCTCGAAAGGTGTGTACTCACTCTGCGTTGTGGCGAAGCCAAGGCTTGTCATAATACTCTCCAAGCCTTCTCTAAGAAATGCCTAGCCAAAATCTTGGCTCCGAAAAGCCTGTACTATGAGTTATGAGGTTCTATATATAAAAAATGGTGGGGTGACCCTTGACATTCCCCTTTGACTCTATGAATACCCTCATGACTCTTTACATTACATAATTATTGTTCACATTCCACTAATGACACTTGTAATTTCACTTACAATATATTTACAAATAATAATACAATTTCCATATATACCCATGTGGGACAAAATAGGCTTGAGTGGTATTGTGCTATGGTGTCCCCGTACTATTTAGTTACATATTTCTGGAAACAAAATCTTACCTCCATGGATTCTAGGTATATGATTATCGAACCTTTTTCCAACTCAACTTGGAGCATGCGAAACATTATCCTGAGTGTGGCCAGACCGCCGATGTACTTCTGCATGTTGTTTGTGCTCAGCTGCAAGTCATCGTTGGTGGCCTCTCACATTATTTGCCCCATGTACCTATCGACCTCCAACATGACTTGGCTCTTCTTCACAGATTGAGTGAGGGGTCTGATTGAAGGGATATTTAGTGTTCTCACTATGACATCAAAAATCTTAAACAACCGTGCATAGGAAGCTTCAATGCTGGTGATGAGCGAGGGGAGCTTCTCATAGTTTCGAATCAACATCCAATATGTTCTTTGTCTAGCTCGGAATACGAATTCATCATCTTGTGCAAGTAAAGCGGGGCTCCCTTGTACCTCATTGTTAATTCTTGTACATGCGCAACAACATTGTGTATTTTTTAGAGAGTTTGGACCATCTTCAGGCACCATTGCTGAAACCCATACAGATGGACAAATGCCTTGTGCATAGTGAAAAATATGTTGTATAATTTTTGCATGATGTACTCAAGAGCTGATACTTTAGCAGGTATTACTTTATTCATTTCTTCCATAGTGGACCCTGTAGATCATTGTGTCCTCTGTCTAGCCTCCTGCAAGTCCTTTACAATTAGTTCATTCTTTACTAACAAGAACCTGGTCGTTGAATTCATGGCCTCTGCATAAGCCTTAAAGGCATTGACCAAGGCACCTAGATGTCTCCTAACATTTTACATAGTAACCCTTTCATGTATGTGTGTAGGTGACGAGTGAACATCCGGAAGCTACCATCTGCACACCTGTACAATCCTAATCAAATGACAAATTGTACACATCCATCGCCAAATTGTCATCAAGGAGGAAAGCCTCTCCTTGCTCGCTCGGGAATGGTTTTGATTTTGGAGGTGGTGGAGACTGCAGTATGACCTTGAATGGTCTCAACATGAGATGGGTGTCTTGGTCATGTGGCTCCTGTTCCAACACCATGTTTTTCACTTTAACCATGTGCTCAATCTTCTAAGAAAGTTCTCGAGCTTGCACCTGCTCACCCTGTTCTTCATCTGTTGGCTGTTCTGACTCCTCAACCTTTATAGGTGCAGTTTTCTTTGTCATTGTTCCTTTCCTTTCCTCTTATTCTTTTTTATGATTCCCTTCATTTTATCTTCTTCTTAGCTTCTTCTCTTCTTTTAGCTTCTACTCTGTCTCTTGCAACTTCCTCTCTACATCCTCCAACCTTTGCTTCTATTTCCTCCTGTGCTCTGTTCTCCTTTCGCACTGTCACCTATTTGCATCTATCTCCAATGCTACTTTCTCAACAAGAGGTTATTTTATAAACTTGTAGCTTTACTCATCCTCTGTGCTCTCGACAATAATCCTCTTGCTTTGTCTTGCGTCAGTTTGCTGCTCACTATTGTTGTTGTTGTTGCTTCCTGTGGTGCTGTTACTTGCTAAGATACTTTCCATTTTATAGCCATGATGATTGGTTTATTAAGCCTAGAGGATTTGTAGCAATACATCCAAGGATCTTCCTTTGGCCAATGATATTCCCCATGGATCTATGGATAATACAATCTCGTATAGTAGTTCTCGCATATGTGGTGGGGATCGTACAAATTGTAACTCCTGGTGCCAAACTCAAACTTCCTCAAGTCCTCAGCCTCGACATCCACATCCTCCAAGCTCCAGATCTCATACAATCCAATCTGCAATGGAAGAGCAAGCCATGGTGCCTTCTTCCTTATGTGCAATCCTGCTGGCAACTCTGTGGAGATGTGATATGAAACCTCTTGCATGAGCAACTTTGTTTTGGAGAATTTAGCATCTATGGATAAATAGTAATTCCCTAGATAAGTAGTTGTATCAGGAACAACATTTTAAAGTGTTTTAGACTTTCCCTATAAACAATAGATAAGATGAGAAGATAGAAGGCCTACATGTAGTTTCGTTTTCCTCTTGTCTCCCTTGTATCGATTCAGTCGCTCCTTCCCGTACTTAATCCTCTTGAGAAGTACCCTGTAAACACAATGTAACAAATAAAATATATAAATAATATAAATAGAATGTAAAAGATAATAATCATAAATAATAGTTAGTTAAGCTAGTAATTAGGTGTAAGAGGCATGTCTAATAATACATGACTCTTCATGAAGAGACACTTGCTTGGTATATAAGCAAGCCTCTCGTTCTCATTTGTAATTCATACTCAATCTTATTCATCATATTTAATATATTATTTATATCCTTAATGGATAATTTCATATTCCAAGTCTTTTGGAGTAATTAATCTTCAGAAGGAACTTTGTTCGCTTCATTGATATCAAAGCCACGTTTCGCTGATCACCAGGCCTTTGGCTATCAACCTATCATCAACCTTGTTGCTGTCGAAGCGTTTCGCTATATATTCGGAGATTCTCCATCTTTTAGGTCTTTGGCCATTATGTAAAAAAAAAAAATTAATAAAGAATAAAGAAGAAGGGTATTAAAAAAAAAGAGGAAAGGAAATAATATATTGTGAACAAACAAAAAAAAGGTGAAAAATATATATATATATATATATATACAAGCTGGTATATAATATATATATAAGGTTTTTACATTATTGATAAAAGTGCATAATAAAAATAAGCGGGAACCTTTCCAAGTATATTTAAAAAAATTTACGTGGAAAAGCCCGTGGTTTTAGAAACCAATGGTAAGTTTACATTTTTACATGGAGAACATTAACTGAGGTTTTAGAAACAACCCATGGTATTTTAGAAACGATTAGTAATTGCCCGTGGTTTTAGAAACTAGTGATAAGTTTTACATTTTACGGGGAGAACATTAACCGAGGTTTTAGAAACAACCCATGGTAATTGCCCATGGTATTTTAAAAGTAAAAGATATTTTGATAAGGTTGAGAAAAAAGGTGCGATCTAAATAATTTTAATCGTTAAAGATTGTGACCGTACCAAGAGTCACGTCTCATCCAATTTTCTGATGAAAAAAAATAAATATTATTATAATTAAAAAAAGGATACTATATAAGCCTTATATAGTTACATATAAAAGGAAAAGCGGGTCTCAAAAAAGTATATATAAAATTTTATATAATTATAATTTTAATAATAATATATAAATTAAAACTATAATTATTAATTATAAAAAAAAAAAAAAAAAAAAAAAAAAAAATATTATTATTATTATATAAAAATTTTATTAAAAGAGTGAATAACAAGGAAAAAGAAAAAGAAGAGCTATATATATAAAATAAAGGAGAAATTATATAAAAAGAGAATAAAAAAGAAAAAAACGAAAGAGAATATCATATAAAAATTAAAAAAAAAAATAGAAATAAATAAATTGTTGAAAAAAAAAGGAAGATAAAAGAAGTGAAAAAAAATGGAATCTCTAATAAATGAACAAAAACAATTCCAAAGAGATATGAAACAAGAAATCACAATACTTAAGCAACAATATGCTGGACTTGTGGATATGCATTACAAAGAAATAATGGAAAAAGACGAAGAAATTTCTCGTCTCAAGGACCACGTCGAAAAATTACTAGCACAAGTAAAGAAGACTAAAGTCTCAAAGAAAGAACTCAAGCAACATTTATCAGAACAAGAAGAGGAAAACTTGCGTTTAAAGAACCTTAATAAAAATTTATTAGAACAAATCAAAGATCTAAAAGACGAAAAACTTAAAATTCAAAACACTGAAAATAAGGTTGATGAATCAAAAACCGAAGAAATTTTACGTCTGAAAAACCATAATCAAAGTCTGCTCAATCAAATTAAGAAACTTAAGGAGGATAAGAAAGCATTAAAAGATAAGTTGGAACAAGTCACTCAAGAAGAAGTATTGAAATCTGCAGTCACAACAATTCAAGTTGAAAATAAGGGAACGAATACCGATTCAGTGAATATGACAACTCAAGAAGACAAGTCAGTTGAAGAAACGACATGCTTAGATGTTGCAGTTCAGACAATGGACATCCCAAGTGAATGTTCAATAACCAATTCAACAACATTTTCACCAAAAGAAAATCTAAAAACCTTATATCGGCATTCGAATCACGAGAGTAGACAAATCAACCAAGCTACATATCAGGACCATTCAAACCAAAGACGACAAATTAATGTTTCAGAGAATAATGACGTAACATCCATCCAGTCTCATGCTGACAAGTCGTTACAAAATTCCAGTGATCAGAATACCATACAGAAAATTAATCTGGGATGGTCTGATCCCTCCTCAGTGCGACAATTTTGTTTGTCACTAAGAAGATCATATCAGCTTGTATCGACAAAGATGACTGTTCCAAGAGAGAAAGACTTTCAAAGCCGAAAAAGAGATCAAGCCTTTTTTCATCGACAAGCTTTGAGGACAAAGCTTTTTGAGGAAGGAGGCAATGTAACGAATAAAATATATAAATAATATAAATAGAATGTAAAAGATAATAATCATAAATAATAGTTAGTTAAGCTAGTAATTAGGTGTAAGAGGCATGTCTAATAAGACATGACTCTTCATGAAGAGACACTTGCTTGGTATATAAGCAAGCCTCTCGTTCTCATTTGTAATTCATACTCATTTTTACTATTCACATATTTAATATATTATTTATATCCTTAATGGATATTTTGATATTCCAAATATTTTGGAGTAATTAATCTTTAGAAGGAACTTTGATCGCTTCAGAACCTCTCACAATTAAAAGGACTTTTTTGGACAATCTCGGGATCCTTCTAATCCCTATATGAATGTTACTTAGTGGAGGAAGAGACTTCCAAATTTAAAAAGTTTTCGACGTGCTCACAACAAATATGGTAGATGGGTCTAAGATACCCATTTTTGACATCGACCCAGTATTTACCTATGGAAATGTATCTATTTCATATTTCTATGGAACCCGGGCCCTTAGAGGGGAATTGCCTATGACGGAGGTTCCCCGATGAATATTATCTCAATGAACATCTGGGGTCTGGGAGCAGCCCTAAAAATTCACTCCCTTAGGGGTATGGTACAAATTCGTGGACTATATATGATTTTAATTCAAGAAATGATGTTGTCCAGGGATAAAACATGGGGGGTACTATTGTCCATTTGTCGTGACTGGCATGTTTGTGCAACTAGTGTGAATGGACATTTTGGTGGTTTGGGGATTATTTAGAATCCTTAGATTTTTGAAATAGAGGCCTTTGCTTCATGTGCAGGTATTATTCTTATCGTACATTTGGTGGGAAATGGTTAAAAGTTTCACATAATTAATTCCTATGCTCCATATATTGGACATTGACTCTTCTGGGATAAAGTGGTCGGCTATGGAATTTTAACGTTAAGTTCTTTGATAGTTGTAGGTGACCTCAATTTATCAGTGGGTAAGGAAGAAGTATGAGGATCTAAATCAAATATGGATTATTTATCTACATATTTTAAGGATATGATGTAGGAACATGCATTGGTTGATATAATGTCGACTCCCTTTGGACCGACATGAAGAAATAATCGCATAGATTCTAAATGTATTTCTAAGAGGTTGGATAGATTCCTTATAAGCATGTCTATGTATAATCTTTATATGGGTTTTAGATCTTGTACTATTCTGGTACATGTTTCAAATCATATGCCTATTATGCTTAATTAGGAAGGAGTGATAAAGAGGAGAACTTATCCTTCCAAGTTCAATCCGAAATGGTTGTAGTTGGATGATCCAAAAATGGATCCTGGATAAACCTCTAAGTCTAAAATACTTCATGCAAGAGGTAAAGGGTGCCAAATGGCACAAATCCTTTCTAAATCAAAGGAAAATTAAAGTTGTAGGTTGCTCTTAGAAATAGTCTCATTGAAGAGATCTTCTCATTATGAATCCAACACAACTTGAATGGGTGAAAACAGACTTCAGATGAAGGAGTTATTGTAAAATGAAAATGGCCCAATGTCCTTAGAAAAGGAGGCAATTTCATTAAATTTTGAATTATATTGAAAATTTTGATTTTTAGTATAGGATAACAGGCCAATCCACATCTGACACATGGTAGGCTGGGATTGGGCCACGTGACCCTGTTTGATTGGTCAAAGAGGAAATATCGCATCGGCGAATAACACTATTGGAGGCTGAAAACATGAGGAAAAACTATGAAATAGAGTTATCAGAGGCTTAAACAATGGTTGAACAGGGGTTGTCAGATCTGGCCGATCAATGGTCTAGATCCGATTGGCAATCGCAATTGGCGGTGGCAGTCAGTAGATATCGGCAACATAATACACGAGGGGACCAGGCCGATGTGATGCTGTGATCATCGATATCGACGGATCGTAATCGGCGTTGGAATAGATCCTACTATATGAAGAGGCCTCAGACTTGTGCGATCTGCGATTGCAACTTGTCGCATTGCAGTATCGTTTCAGCACAACACATTGGAGTGGGGCCACATATGTTATATATATGCGATGCAATGGCCAGACTCGACAGGGCTCTAGGCGATAATCGATATATTTTGAAGTCCCTCCAAAGGCAGTTTTACAAGCATTTTTGTCGTTTCAATGTATTTTAAAATACAAAGGGAAAACCATGGATCAGGTCAATTGCGATATGCGACAGTGATCCCCAGATGGACCCGATGGCATTATAAAGTGGGATTATGAATGTTTGAAGTCCGAGACATAGTTTTTTCGCGGATTTTCTCTATTAAAATACATTTTTCCCTGTGTTAACAGAGCATGGCTATTCCGGAGCTGTAGAGGCCCGAGGCACTCTTACGTTATAGAAATGGTGGCAACCTCCCCTTTTGGCATTAAGCAATGATTATATAGTTCCTGGAAGAGGGATTCGAAGCGGACGGAAGCTGCAGAGTCAGACGATGCCTCAAAGACCAATGAGCTAAGTGAAAAAGCCATTTTTCCTTCAGGCAGATCACAACGGAGCAAAAAGCCACAAAGCAGAGAGCTCACGTTGTACATCCCACAGTCGTAGAGCTAATAGAATGTAGGTTTTAACCACGTATAGAAATTACTTGCATATGAATTCTAAAACACAGAAAATAAACAATGCGAGAGCATAACACATAAAACACATATAAACAGAGATTTTCCCCTGGATCCCAAAACCGGGACTACCAGCTTGATTTTTCATTATGTTGCTTTCAATGTTATATTACATATTTATACATGTCAAAGCATCCAATACCATGGACCAAAAACCATCGCATCCAATACCATGGACCGAAAACAATTATGTCCAATACCATGGACCGGAAAACCATCGTGTCCAAAAAACATGTGCAAAAGATCATGCACAAAACCACAGGTGGGTCCGCCCAACCTAACATAGGGTCCAAAATCAAAATTTTCACCCATAAAGTGGGGTTACGGGTACCACTCAAACCCCCTGTTAACTACGTGGAAAGAATATAACACAACCCAACATTCTCGCACTTGTTCTTTTCTTTCCACAGGGGGCCACAGGAGAGCTTAGTCATTTTTCCAGCCCTGAAACGCCCATTGTTTCTCTACACCAGGAGAACTTCTCAGAGCTCACAGATTTTGTCAATGCATCTGCAGTATTCTTCAAAGTGTCCACCTTTACCAGCAACACCTTTTTGTCTTCTATCATATCCCTCACAAAGTGATACTGAACATTAATGTGCTTTGTCTTTGAACGATATGCAAGGTTCTTTGCCAAGAAAATTGTACTTTGGCTGTCACAGTCTATCCTTATAGCTTCCTATACTAACCGCATACTTTAACACAATCTCTACAACCAAACTGCTTCCTTTCTTGCATGAGTGGCTGCCATGTATTATTCCTCTATAGTTGATAGTGCCACTACAGATTGTTTCTTACTCATCCAACTGATTGCACCTCCAAATAGGATAAACACATACCCACTTCTAGATCTTCTCTGATCCAAATCTCTAACCCAGTCTGCATCGACAAGGCCACGAATATCCAACACTCTGTCCAATCCTGGTCTTCCTTGGTAGCACAAACCATAATCACTACTGCCACACAAATACCTGAAAACCCACTTCACTGCTGTCTAATGCTCCTTTCCTGGTTTTGACATAAACATGCTCAATACTCCCACTGCATATGCAATGTCTGGTCTAGTACAGACCATTGCATACATCAATATACTGACTACACTTTCATATGGAACACATGACATATCCTCTTCCTCTTCTTGTGTCTTGGGACACTATTCAGCAGATAACTTTACACCTACAGGAATAGGAACATTCACCAGTTTACTATCCTACATATTAAACCTCTGCAATATTGTCTTGACATGCTTCCTCTGGTTTAACTAGAGCTTCCCATTTTCTCAATCTCTTTTAATTTCCATGCCTAACATATAGTTTTCAGCACCAAGATCTTTCATGTCGAATTTGGAGGACAATTGGGTCTTCAAATCCTGGATAACTTCTTTGTCATTTCCAATCAGCAACATATCATCCACATACAAAACCCGATAAATAATACGGCCACCAATTAATTTAAGATACACAAAATGATATGTTTTTCTTTTGGTGAAACCAAGTCCCCATATAACTGTATCAAATTTCTTATACCACATCCTTGGTGACTGTTTTAACCCGTACAAAGACTTCTTTAACTTGCATACCAGATCTTTCTTACCCTTCACTGCAAAGCCTTTAGGTTGTTTCATGTAGATCTCCTCTTCCAAATCCCCGTGAAGAAATTTTGTCTTCACATCCATCTGTTCTACCTCAAAATCAAAAGCAGCAACAACAGATAAAAGTAATCTAATAGAGGTTACCTTGGCAACAGGAGAAAAAATATCACCAAAATCAATTCCCAGCACCAGGGAATAACCTTTTGCTACCAACTGAGCTTTGTATTTCTCCACTTTTCCTTATGCATTTTTTTTCTTTTTGAACACCCATTTGCTGCCAATGGGTTTCCTTCCAGCCAGCAACTCCACCAAATCCCAAGCCTCATTTTTGTGCAAAGATGCCATTTCATCAACCACGGCCTCTTTCCAAAGTTTTCCATCCTCTGAATCCGTTGCTTCCTTCATAGTTCTGGGATCATCATCAATAATAAATAAAGCAAAATTTGAATAGAAAGAAGATGGACTATACCTTTTTGGCTGCCTTCTTTCTTGAACTGATCTTCTTACACCTAGAGTTTGTGGCTCTTCATCTTCTAATTCCTCCTCTTCTGTAGAGTCTGATTCTTCCTCCTTTAGCTCAAACTCTATCTTCTCAGGTTCCTTTGGTTGGACTTCATGTTTAATAACATCTTTCACCTCTCTGAACACCACATCTCTGCTGTAAACAACCTTCCTTATTACTGGGTTCCCAAGCTTATAACCCTTCAAACCATCCTTATACCCAATAAAGATGCACTTTTCAGATTTACTATCCAACTTGGTTCATTTCTCCTTTGGAACATGTACATATGAATCACATCCAAATACCCTCAGATGTGAAAGAGAGGCTTTCTTACCAACCCATACCACTTGTGGAGTCTTATCCTCCAACGCTGATGAAGGTGACCTGTTGATCAGGTAACATGTAGTATCCACTGCCTATGCCCAAAATTCTTGTCCTAACCCAGCACCACTGAGCATGCTTCTTGCCCTTTCCATCAATGTCTTATTCATTCTTTCTGCAACTCCATTTTGCTTAGGTTTATATCGAGAAGTCTTCTACCATGCTATACCACACTTCATACAAAATTATTCAAATTCCTTACTACAAAACTCTCCACAATTATCTGTCCTCAACACCTTTATCTTCTTCTCTGTCTAGTTTTCCACGAGAGCCTTGAATTCTTTAAACTTGTTAAAGACTTCAGATTTCTTCTTAAGGAAATATATCCATGTATTCCTTGAGAAGTCATCTATAAATGATACATAGTACACAGACTTACCCAATGATGAAACCTTCACAGGTCCAAACACATCACTGTGCACAAGCTCTAATATCGGTTCTACCCTCTTACTTCCAGAGGGGAAACTCACCCGATTCTGCTTCCCATATACACAATTTTCATAGAAATCAAAATCCAGAGAGCTATTACTCATACCTTCTACCATACCTTTACCATGAAG
>APFE031337084.1:0-14314 GCA_000404065.3 Pinus taeda | reverse complement strand
TTGGAATCATTAAAAGTAAATAATAATAAATAAATATAAGTAAGGAATGAAAACTAGGTAAAGTTACATCAGGGGTAAATGATGATTAGAAACCAAGGTAATTAAATCAAAAATAAAACTTCGAGTAAGGAGAATCATAGGAAGGAATAAATAGAGTGCCTTAAAAACCCTACCCTTCCCATGTTAGAAAATACTAGGTAGATTAGGAGGTGTATTAGGTAAAAAGGGAAAGACAAGCATATTTTAAGGATAAAGATTAATCCTTAACCAATTAAGCTTAATTAAGAAAAGGGGAAGGTGAATTAAAATAAGAAAAATAAATTAAATTTAAAAAAATTGTAGAGAAGCTCCATGTGGCATCAACCAACATAAGAATATCCCTCTAAGAGATAACCTGAGTTAATTTAGGAAGTAGATTGGGACAAAATCTTGACTCATTAATTGACTCCAGGTAATAAACACAATTTAAGGAATAAAAGGGGGAATAAAGAGACAACTAGGAGAAGAAATAGGAATCTGTGAGGTGAGGAAAATTTTAGTTTTAAATAAAAAGTTAAGTAAAAATTTTGGGTGACCCTGGATGAGAGAGTGACACATGGGTAGGTGAATAATCAAGATATTAAATAAATAAATAAAATATATATGCATGACATGCCAAGTGTCATCTATGAATACTCTTATAAAATAAGGGGCGATCCATGGAAGAGGGGACTTTTTGGGAACCCTATTGTTGGATGGATGATATGATGTGAAATCAGTGACTACGAAGCTATAGTGAGTTTGGTGAGGTAGAGGGTTTTTAGAGAGGGGACTCTTGAGCTAAAGTTTCTCACCTCTGCCAGCTAGATTCTTCCTCCATTGTACAACCCCATTGCAGCTCGAGGGTCCGCGGGGAAGAAGAGTACCCAAGGAGTAGGCTGGGAGGTAAACCGGTGGGTCTTGTTTCGGATCTAGTGCGTCGTCATACACTCGCAGAAGTGACCGGCAGCTAGGGAATACCAGCGACAACAGATGCGTCATCATACACTCGCAAAAGTGACCGGCAACCAGGGAATACCAGCGACAACAGAGGAATACGAGCGACAGCAGAGTAAGCGGAGTCTCGCCTTCCCGTGTATGGTACATGTGTATTTCGTTACTACTTGATCTTAGATTAAAAGTATGTAAATGTTTTGATATGTTCCTGAAATGAGCATCAGTAATGTGTATGTTGAATGAATTGAAATCTCAATGCGTTTCTTTCTGGTCGTATTTGATGTCTTTAAAAAAACAAATTGTATATAGCATAATCGGGTCACTGCATTTAGTTGGGTCTTTACACTTGGTATCAGAGCTACGTTGAACCCTTGAGGCCTATGGGCTCATGCATGCATGACTACTTTGTTTGCTATATATGATATGCTGGTTTATGGGAGGAAATACTTGATGGTTTATGGGAGGAAATACGTGATTGCTCAATAAAAGAAAAATACCATATATTTCATTTGTTTGCAAACGATGATTTTAAGACAATGTATCTTGACTTAGCTCAAATTTTCTATCTTCGTTTCACTTCTTATGAAATATAGAAATCTAGCCTTGGTTTTGTTTAACGGGCAATCTATTTTCAGCCCTATAATGTCCATCGCAAAGCATTTACATCTCAATCTTGATAGCAATATTGAACACAAAAAGAAAAATACACTGTTTTCACTCCATACGCATAATCAATGACATCGAAAAAAATTCAGAACCCACTTTGTTAACCTTGTCTATATAAACTTGCATGGGATGGATGTACTAGAAAAATAGTTGTGTATGTGATAATAATGTTGTAGATTGCCAGAAATCTTGACATAGATTCATCAAGTGCATACTAACTGGAACCTCCCCAAGAATCAAAATACAATAACAAAAGTATATAGCTACCATGAAGAAAAATAGTGTCATGGTGCAGGTGTCAATAAGGGTTTCTTTGAAAAGTGTGCCTCCAAATTCCCATCTACTAGATCTGCCATTGCCATTCTTGTTTCCCAAGTTGCAGTTCCGACGTGTGGCAGCAAAACCACATTTTCCATGCTATATAGTTCTTCAGGCACGTTAGGTTGATTTTCAAATACATCCCACCACCAAGTTGACCTTCAACTAGCACCTTCACCAGTTCCTTCTCATCTACAAGGGCGCCACAACCTATATTCACAAGTTTCCCTTTCTTTCCTAATGCATCAAGAACAAACTTGTTGATAATACCGTAGGTTTCTTTTGTTAATGGGCATGCTACAACAAGAATGTCACTACTAACAGCAAGGTCTACCACATTTGAATGGTATGCAAAAGGTACATCAGGTTTCTTAGACCTAGAATGGTATGCAATGCTGCACCCAAATGCTAGTGCCCTTTTAGCTATTGCCGAGCTAATACGCCCAAGTCCATCAATCCCAACACATTTTCCACTTAGCTTGCGAGTTAATTTGTACTCTCGTTTGATAGGCCAGAGTCCCTGACGAACATAGCTATCTTCCGCTGTAATATGACGGAGAGTGTCGAGAATGAGAGCTATGGCCAAGTTTGCAACGTCGTCGGTAACTACGTCTGGAGTGTGAGTGACAGCAATGTTTCGTTCTCTGCATTTGATCAAATCCACTTTGTTGAGGCCGACGTTGTTTGTGGCCACGACTTCCAAGCAGGGAAGGGCGTCAATGAGCTGTTGGTTTTATTTAGAACTATGGGTAAAATCAATACGAGCGACTTTACACTTGAAACCTGCACGATTTGAGTACAGATGCAATTACAACGGACATAACTACCAAATTTCATTTACAGCAGAAAGTTATACATTTTTTTAAGTATTCGATAATCCTGTTGTTACAAAAAAAAAAAATACAAGTCCCAATAAATCTGCAATTAAATTACTTTTCTGTAATTCGATGCACAAAATTTCTTGAAAGGATTTTCCACAGATCTGAATGGTCTTTACATCTTCTATCATAGGACTTCCACAGATACACTATCCAAAGAAAACACAATTTACAGGTTCTATTTTGTGTTTCCCTACTCTCTGATCCAAGTTAGATATTATATTGAGTGCCATAGGTCCTAGCTTAATTTCATCATCCTAATATATCTGAGTTCAAGCCCTCATAACCAAACTTCACAAAGGAATACATATGGTGGTTTGTTGTAATGAATAGCTGACGAATGGAGCTGGATGCCTGCACTCAACGGAAAAGCGTTATTAAAACGTCTAGTGGAAAGACATCCATGGCAACCCTAGACCCAGGTCCTTAAATGAACTAAAGCGGTTCTGAAGATATCGTAAGTATTTGAAAATTGAGTCGGATCCGGCAATTTCGCATCAGAGCATAGTAAGTGTCAAACTCTTGTGGTATAACTCAATGTGGCAAAAAAAAAAATTAATTCGATATTGGGTGAATCAGCTCCGGGTGTCAATCCATAATGTTGCGTTTTGAAAAATAGCAATTGGAATTCACCGATTAATAATACATTGGGGCATGGAGAGGGAGCCACATCGTTCCATATAACGATGGATCTGGAGGCAGAGCATAACAATATATTGATACCATTTGTAGGCACATAAAATTGTAGATCAAGGTCTTACATGAAATCCAAAACTTCTTATATGTATTTCTCGATAGTAGAGCTTGCTGCTTTGAGTATATATGCTTGAATCTATCTATTGCATTATCTATATTCTTGAATAAATCAGCAGTCCAGTCATGGATTGGGATTACGTACCTGGTTGAGTCCATAACTTGTCAACTAGGATACAGGCACTTTCTTCAAGCCAAATAAGCGTCTAAGATAGGTATAGTACTAAAATTCTTTCATGCTGCAAGCTGTTGTTTCGAGCTTATTTTCAATTAGAGACCAGAGGTATCTATAAGCTGCAAAATAGGCAACTCCTTTTAATTTCATCATAAGAAGGAAGATCATGAGTTCAGAATATAGTGAACTATAATTCCCGCAAGCACTATTGTAGGATTTAATCTTCACCAACATGGTGAAATCTATCATTCTTCACTACCTGAACCATGACCTCTTGTAATGAATATGACTGAATTTCCTCTTGAAATTGATTAATTTCAAGGCAGTTGGAAGCAATCAACCATAGAGAATTATACATATAATCCATAATTCAGCAACCACTGTAGCAAAAAGATGGTCTCATTCAGAAACCACATACATTAAGCTCAGCCCAGCCTAGATTGTATTGAACTATACGCCGTCAAAAGTGAAGGCACAGATGACTGGTCTTAAAACTAACAAAGGTATGTAGAAATGATAGCATGATCTCACAAAAAAAAAATAAAAAAAAAAAAATCAGTTACAACTTTTATTGTTAGCATGCCAAACAATAAATAGCATACTTATTGAACTGAACATGAAATTCATATCTAGATAGTGCTGGCAACACAATAAGCTTGTTTCTTAATTCATCAAAGCAAACAATTTTGGTTTGAGTTGAAAATAGTATTAACTTTTCAGAACATCGGTTTTACATGTCAAAAAAAAAAAAGGCCATGTTGTGAGAACCATGGAAAAGCACTAAAACCACCGTAGAAAAAAGGGACTGCAATTAAGCCTTAAACTTTGGCAAAGAAATTTTGATGATATTTCGCTGGAAGGAAAGGAGGAGCAGTCTACCACACTTAAAAGGGGATCATATCCATCAACCAGCTCAAAGAATAACTCAACCCAACAAATACCACATGTTATCAGGTTGATAGTGGAAAATAAATCTTTCACCAATTGTGATACATGGTTTTATAGAAGCAAGAAGACAGTCTGTCCTGCTTAAAGGTTTTCCTTATGCTGAAGAATATCATAATTAAATCTGCTTATTCAAATATGGAAAAGTTTCCTCAAGTACATGTCAATCCAAATCTACTATCTGTGACATATTGAAGATCTATGTATGACACGAACAGATGACTCCACAGAAAAATCATGACAAATTTTTATTTTCTCTGAATAGAGGAAGCACTATTGGCTCACTGATTTTGCAAATTCACTTCTCGTATAATTGTAGCAACATTTTCAGGAAAGATTGGATTAATGTAACAACCACTTGCAATTTGAAACCCACAAATTCGAGTTAGTTGAGGCACAATCTATATGAACCATCGACAGTATGACTGCTTGTATGTCTCCCTAAGAGGTGAGGAGTGAACCATGTAATTATATGGTGGAGTTGCCAATTGGTGATCCAACTTCTGTAGAATATGCTTCAATATATATGCTAGATCCATTGCCTGTTCACAGATTCAATGGATTGTAAATTAAAAATTATGTGTGGTTTTTTCTATTAGTAATTATGATTGTAAACTCTGGACTAGAAACAGGAAGGAAATTGACAGGAAATTCAATTCACTAGCCAGACACACAGTAGGTAGACTTCTACTCACTTTCAGTTTACATATCTTGTTCCATCGATTATTTCTTACCTACTGTGTATGATGTCTAAAATAATCGGGAACCACCAGAAAGAGGGGAAATTCAATGCTACAAATGAGGTGTGAATGTAGGACGCAATCATGAGATTTATAACCAATTCATGGAAGGGGTGGGGTTAGTAGGTATCTAAACATTTGGAAGGTAATCAACTTGAATTGAGGAAGAAATATGCCTCAGAATTATATTATGAATCGTTACATGGCGAAGCTTAGGATGCCCCCCAGCGAATCAGATGGGACGAGTCTCTCACGTTCGACGAGGTCGCCAAATTATTCTCGGTCCCCATTGCAGAAGCTGCTAATATCCTAGGTGTTTGTAGCAGCGTTCTCAAAGAAGGTATGTCGCGATAATGGCATTCCAAGACAATCATACCATAAGTTCTTGGAAGGGAAAATAGTTTTGAAGAAATAAAACGTGAAGCAGTTCGAGATAAAGAAGTGAATGAAGAACTTTCAAAGGCATCAATTGAGAATAATAAAACTGTGCCATCACGTGGATTGAGTTAATACAATTTTGTATTTACTTTAATATGTGATTGTTCCTCCTTGAAAACCATTTTTATATGGTGTATATGGAACAATGTTATTTATCTAAATGTTTTATGCATCTATAAGTTGTAAATTTATTATTAACATGTCGACCTCCATTATTGGTTCTTAGCCACTGTGGGCAATGTCCAAATAACTTCTAAGGAAGTACCTTGTTGGCCAACAACATTTTAGAAGCTTCACTTTTAAGTTTCCAAAAATAACCGAGAGTGAACCTTGATAAGTCATTAATGAAATTCAATTAAATAAAAATATAAAAAGAAGTAACAAAAAAAAAAATTGTGCCATAGAAATCATTAAGAACAAGCTACAAAGAGGTTGAGACATACGAGGACACTTGTTTGTCAAAAATATCTATATGAAGTTTATGGAGATGATAGTTGGAAAAAGCCTCATGTATATAAGAAACTAGAGTAATTCCAATCAACACATTTTGATTGCATAGCTATTTCAATGAGAGAGAGTTAAAAATATGAAATTTCTCATGCAAATGCTTTTATAGGTCATATATATGACCAATAAATGTGTAAGGAGAAAATTTCAACACAAACATGTAATTTCTATAAAATTTCATAACAACATTGACAACATTATTAATTAAGACATTCTTATGGTATTTTAAATCTTTAACTTGCACTTGTAAAGGTGAAAACTCTACTAGTTTAATTTCATCTCAATGTGTGATTTGATATACTAAAATAATATTTCAAGAGACATTTCAAACCCTTAATATATCTTTAAAATGACCATTATCAAGTTAAATTGTTTTAGACCCTAAAACATAAGAAGATATATCATTTCAAACACATATTTATTTGGTGATAAATTTATTAAGAAAAAAAAAATGGTGTATAGTTATCGTTATAATAATATGTAGAATCAAAACGCCACCCAAAGAAGCACTAAATGTTGCATCGAAGGAAAAATAGATGGAGGAAAGTACGCATCCGTTAGAAAAAGTGGTAGATGTAAAATATAGAATGATGTTATTCTTCTTTACTGTTGATTATAAATCCTAACATCTCAATCTCGGGAAAAACATGTATTTTTCTAAATCTTTTCCTTTTTAATTCTGATTGTGTCCATGGAGAGTTGAAGCTAGTTGAGCGGCTTTAGAACCTTTAATTTCCTTATTGTATTGGTAACGTTATTTTCCTTATTGTATTGATAATTTTATTTCTATGGATTATCATATTTATCTTTTTATTGTGCCACTTATTTGTTATGTGTACTGGAACACTTATTTGTTATATGTAATTTTAGTGATGATCATTGAAATATTTTTGAATAAAAATGATCGAAGATAGAGTTGATTGTAAACATCTGTTAGAGCTTATTTGATGGAATGGAAAATTGTTACAATAATACAATAACATCATTAACTATAGAAATAACCAGATATATAAATTGATCATCCACCTTTTATAGATTGTGGTCTTCAACTAAAAGTATGAGTGTTTTGAACTAACATAGATCAGTTTCAATGCCATTAAAATATTTTAGGTTTCGAAAGATAAATTAGTGAATATAGTGGGCTCAAATATCATAATAAAATTTCTATATTTCCCTTATGGTGCCTTCTCCTTGTTCATAAGATCTTATCATGTTCATTGATAAAGCAAGGTTTCAAAATTTTGCAAAATAGAGTTAATATTTTATAGTTATTCTATGAAAAGAAGTGAGGTCATTACGAAGATTATAGTTATTGGGTGATAAAAATGAGGTATTTGGTAAAAATAGGAAATATTTAATACAAGAAAAATATACATTTTTTTATTTTATTAGAAGAATATATTTTGAAGGTTTATAAACTAAAAACTTTTTATACTTATTTATAAATATTTAGTGAGAAATTAAAAGCACATGCTAGTTCATGATTCTCTAATAGATTTATACACTTTTCTTAAGCTTTTTTTGGTTCGCCAATACATTGAAGATGAAAGAGTAAATTAATAAAGATGAATATTATTCCATGAGCTCTACGATTTTTATTAGCTTATGTACATTTCCTTGAACTATAAGTGACATACTTTTACTTTTTTTGACAAGGTAACCTTATATAGAGATATCTCCCTAGATTCTCTAAATGATTCAGTATTGGCCTCGGACACATTTACCAATCAATCATTCACAAAAAATTCTTAGATTCCTCAATACTAAATTTATAAGCAATTGTACTCTGACCCTTTGAAACATAGCAAGTACATAGCAGAGTATACAAGGAACCCTCTGCAGCAGTTTCAAGAAATTCAGTAGTTATGCTTCTATGGATCCATGTATGTTTTGGATGTTCTGTATTTTGTGTCATGCCACATAATGATTTATTTTTATTTTGTTATTCGATAATCCTCCATTTCAGGACAAGGACTGGTGTATGCAACTATGTGGTTTTAGAAATGTAATATTTTAAGCGTATTATTATTGTCCCTATAAGGTTGTATGTGTCCATTCAAGCATGTTGGCCTGTGGTCCAGTGGGACAATTATAGTCCCAGTTCAGCTACTTGGGAGGATGCCGAGGAGATGCGTCATCGTTTTCCTTACCTATTCCAGGGACTTTCAGACGAAGTCTATTATTAAGAGGGGGTGTATGTAGTGCCCGCCCTAGTTGACTGACAGTGAGATGATGCAAACATTTAATTAGACATAAGGCCCCCACTTTATCCTTGAGGACCTCAGGTTGAGGATTCGGACACATGACACTATTATTTGAGATGTTCATGGTTGTGATGTTTATAAATGCTTTGCATTGATATTATGATAGCATGAATGGTTACGTATCTTATCTATCAGTGTTCCGATGATTGCAACATTAAATAGTTAAGTTTGGTCTCTATTTGAACCTATGACGTGGGTAGTAAAGAATATGTATGCGCTTTACTAAAAGCATAATGATGATAAATTTGATGAAGCCATGAGGGATGTGTCCCCTATGTTACCTACTTTCCTTAGTTGAGGCTTACAATGGACAATGATGTGAATGACCAGAAATTGTAAATGACGCTATTATGATAATGACTAACATTGAGAGACCTTGTTATTGATGTTTATAGAGTATGGCAGGAAACCATCAGAGAAACTCGCATATGACATGTCGACGACACCTGGTTTGATGAAAATTCATATTATTTTATCTTTTAAAGTCTAAGTTGATCCTGAAATCTGCCATATATGTTTAACTATATTCTGATGATATGTTAATGGTTGCAGGCACAGATTAGTTGCTTGACCGAATGACTCACATATGGGTGATGGGGTTGTACAGGTGGATGGAACTACAAGGGAGGGGTGGGATAGAGTCCCTGATCTCACCCACTAGCACTCCCGCCGTGACTTGTGCTGGAAGGGTTGAAACACCTTCGCCTTGAAGATCACGATGCCATGAGGGCAGGTCACAAACTTGGGTCGCTCATGAAGATTTTTACTGGGGGGCGCACATCAAGGCGGATTCCTTGATCCCCAGAACCATTAGTATCACTATAGCAGGCAACATAAGAGATGATAGTGGTCTATGATGTTGCACTATACTTTCCCCTCATAGTCACTGGATGCTTGAAGGGCAAGTGGTGTGGCACCCTTGGAATCACAATTAAACTGTTAGGTGTGGAACCCTTGGAACTTCTAGGGAAGTTCTTGAAGGGCACAACCAAACTTGGCACCCTTGGAATCATTAAAAGTAAATAATAATAAATAAATATAAGTAAGGAATGAAAACTAGGTAAAGTTACATCAGGGGTAAATGATGATTAGAAACCAAGGTAATTAAATCAAAAATAAAATTTGGAGTAAGGAGAATCATAGGAAGGAATAAAATAGAGTTCCTTAAAAACCCTACCCTTCCCATGTTAGAAAATACTAGGTAGATTAGGAGGTGTATTAGGTAAAAAGGGAAAGACAAGCATATTTTAAGGATAAAGATTAATCCTTAACCAATTAAACTTAATTAAGAAAAGGGGAAGGTGAATTAAAATAAGAAAAATAAATTAAATTTAAAATAATTGTAGAGAAGCTCCATGTGGCATCAACCAACATAAGAATATCCCTCTAAGAGATAACCTGAGTTAATTTAGGAAGTAGATTGGGGATAAAATCTTGACTCATTAATTGACTCCAGGTAATAAACACAATTTAAGGAATAAAAGTGGGAATAAAGAGACAACTAGGAGAAGAAATAGGAATCTTGTGAGGTGAGGAAAATTTTATTTTTAAATAAAAAGTTAAGTAAATAATTTGGGTGACCCTTGCTGAGAGAGTGACACATGGGTAGGTGAATAATCAAGTATTAAATAAATGAAAAATATATATATGCATGACATGCCAAGTGTCATCTATGAGTACTCTTATAAAAGAAGGGGCAAGCCATGAGAGGGGACTTTTTTGGAACCCTATTGTTGGATGGATGATATGTTGTGAAAGTAGTGACTACGAAGCTATAGTGAGTTTGGTGAGGTAGAGTGTTTTTAGAGAGGGGACTCTTGAGCTAAATTTTCTCATCTCTGCGAGCTAGATTCTTCCTCCATTGTACAAGCCCATTGCAGCTCGGGGGTCCGCGGGGAAGAGGAGTACCCAAGGAGTAGGCTGGGAGGTAAACCGGTGGGTCTTGTTTTGGATCAAGTGCGTCGTCATACACTCGCAGAAGTGATCGGCAACTAGGGAATACCAGCGACAACAAATGCGGCATCATACACTCGCAGAAGTGACCGGCAACTAGGGAATACCAGCGACAGCAGAGGAATACCAGCGACAACAGAGTAAGAGGAGTCTCACATTCCGATGTATGGTACATGTGTATTTCATTACTACTTGATCTTAGATAAAAAGTATGTAAATGTTTTGATATGTTCCTGAAATGAGCATCAGTAATGTGTGTGTTGAATGAATTGAAATCTCAATGTGTTTCTTTCTGGTCGTATTTGTTGTCTTTAAAAAAAAAAATTGTATATAGCATAATCGGGTCACTGCATTTAGTTGGGTCTTTACAGTTGATCTATCTTTTCTATCTTTTTCTTGAGCTGGTTTCATAACAGATATGGTGTATTACTTTTAATTTTTAGATTATAAGTTATAAAATTCTTCTGGATTTGCTCAATGCTTCTCCATGATTCTCTGGAGATGCTGCAACCCCAAACCTCATAGCCATATAAGGTAACAGGAGTGACTAAAGTTTTAAAGAGGAACTTCTTTTTATCCCACATTACGAGGTTTTTTTCTTTACAGTTAGTTTCAAGACCAAAATAAGCTTTCCACCCCCCATTAATCTTTTTCTCAATGCTACGATTCCAGTTGAGCTTGTGATGAATATCAATTCCTAGGTACTTGTCAGAATACACTTCCTCCAAGTTATTATTGTCATACATAAAATTAGCGTAAGTGTCCTTCTTGGATTTGATAATCATAACTTTTGTTTTGTCAATGTTAACAATCATATCCATGGTAGAGTAGAAATCCTTAAGAGGTCTGAGTTGCTTATCAAGATCAGATGGGCACCTTGCGAAAAGAACAATATCATCAATATAGAGAAGAAGGATGACAACTATCCTAGCTAAGATCGTGAAATCACATCTTGGTTCCTCTAAATAGCCTTCGAGCTTATCAATGTAAATGCCAAATAGGGTAGGGGAGAGGTGGCAACCTTGTTTAACTCTGATGTTACACTTAATATCTTTCAACCACCCCTCATTGCTCTTTAGCTTGGCAATTTCTCGTATAACCTTATAGCGGCAGTTCTCAACTCGAGAGGAACCTTTATCTCTTCTAATCTATTCCGAAGGTTATATCTAGGAACCATATCGAAAGCCATTCTAAAGTCCACAAAGCAACAAAATAAGTTGGATTTATCATTATGACATTCCTCCGCAATGATCATATGCGTAACAAGGTGGTCTATTGTTGAGTGATCCTAATTGTCTGATAATTGGCTAAGAGAGGGTTGATCATAATTGTTTGATAATTAGAGGGGTTATTTGTATGACCACTTTTAAAAATAGGGATAATGAGGCTCTCAGTCCAAGGTTTAGGGAACCCTTGCTTGATTGCTTGATTGAAAAGCTTGTGGATGTGGGGGATGAGAACATGTTCTCCAATTTTAAGATTTTTGCCTGGTAACCTTAAACGTCCTTAGCTTTCGCATTAGCGAGGCAATTAACCCCAAACTTAATGTATTCTAAAGAGAAAACTTATTTCGTTGTGAGCAGGTATTCCAAATTATCCATGACATTTGGGGATTCATAAAGCTTTTTAAGATAGTAATTCCAATTGTGAAGAGCAATTTTATTATTATCTTTAGTCTTCCTAGTCAGAATCTACCTCCAAAATTTCTTAGGAGCTACCTTAGAGAGGTGTAAGAGATTATCCTACCTTTGACAAAAGCGTTACCTCTTTTCCTTTTAGTTAGGGCTTTGTATATTTTTATCTTGTCCATTTTAAGAGATTCATCAACAACTTCCTTAATTGCTCTCCTTGCACTTTTACAATCTTTGTCATACCATGGAATTGTTTTTCTATTTCTTTTATTATTTGAAACTTCAATTGAGAACATGTTAATAGAATATGAGAGGGTTGTAGTAAAATTATGATATAGGTCTTCTATGTTGTCTATACTAGATAAAGGAAGAAAATTAGTTTTTTATTCATTTACAAAGAGATCATTTTTATTTCTCTCAAATATTAAGTTCTTTTGGTTGTAAGTATTATTTTCTATGGGAACTCTATGCATGAAAAAATTGAGAGTTATAAGTAAAGGCCTATGATCAGAGTCAGGTTCGTGGTCATTTAAGATGTCAAAATTTATTATTTCATTATATAATGGGAGATCAGAAATAACGTAGTCTACCACACTACTACCAAGTCCATCGATGCAGGTCATCTTACTGGAATTGGGCCACTTTTTTAGACCGTTGCAAATTATGAGATCTTGAGCACTACAGAGCTTGACTAGCTCCAACCCAAACAACTTTTCCCCGATGTATTTAGAGCTCCTTTTGTATCTACTAGCAAGAGTAGGGTTTTTGTCTAACCAAAGAGGATTAGGGTTGGAATGATTTCTTAGAATAATAGCTTGGTTGTTTGAAGTTCGAGCAATAAAGTCACCTATTAAAAAAGCATTCCCATCATTCCTTAGGCTAGAAATATCATTCTCTAAACCATTGTAAGGGTTAGTTTTGTCTAGATTCTTCTTCTTATAGAAGTCAGAATTGATGAATTAAAATTATTAATATAGTAATAACATGAATTAAAATTATCAATATAGTAATAGCTTGGATTAAGATTATTAAGATAGTAATAAAGTGAATTAAAATGATGAATATAGTAATAAAATGAATTAAGTAATGATAATGATTACTATAATAGTGTTACAAAATAGTAAAACATAAAACATAAATAGCGTTAGAAAATAGTGTTACAATATAGTAAAACATAGAACATAAAAGAAACAAACAATATAGTAATAACATGAATTAAAATTATTAATATGGTAATAACATGAATTAAATAATGATAACGATTAGTGTAATAGTGGTACAAAATAACGTTACAAAATAGTGTTATAAAATAGTAAAACATAAAATGTAAAACAAACAAACAATATAGTAATAATATGAATTAAATAATGATAATGATTTAGTTATAATAGTGTTCAAATAGTGTTACAAAATCGTAAAACATAAAACATAAGACATAAAACAAACAAACAATATAGTAATAACATGAATTAAAATTATAATGAAATGAATTAAAATTATTAAGATAGTAATAGCATGAATTAAAATTATTAATATAGTAATAAAATGAATTGCCACGTGTCACTATTTGGACCCTTGACTCTGACAAATATCTAGAAGAAACTACAGTCCGTCTTCTTTCTATACCTTTTTGTGAAATGTCAATCCGATGCTCAGAGAGAAAGTTATGACGATTTTCCCGAGGACATCTGTTTGGAATGTAATTCAAGAGTCTGCCAAAAGACCAAATTTCTCAGGTCATATCTCCGCAAATATAGCGCGAAAAGTTCTGAAATTCAGACATGATATTTAGCGTGATGTCTTCTCAAATGGGTTTTGTTTTCAACTTCTAAAACATCAAAGAAAAAAAGTTATAGCGAAAATGCCACGATGGCCTATTTGGAGCAGCGAAACCCTAGAATCCAAAGCTCTGATACCAAATGTTATGAAAACAACTCAAGAAAAGATAGAAAAGATAGATCAATGCCTTAGAATTCAACCTCTTCGAGGGAGAAACCTCCTTTACATTACATAAATGAACAATTATTGGATGATACAAATGAAAAGACCTCCTTTCTATATATAGGAGTCT
>APFE031337081.1:0-12023 GCA_000404065.3 Pinus taeda | reverse complement strand
TAGGGAGTAAAAATCCTTTCAGAGTAGAGTTTGAGACCATCTCGAGACACTTGTAAGAGACTTAGCTGATAATATTTAGGATGAAGAATTGATCGTTGTAGTACCATTCACTTGCAAGCCCCCAATTTTTCAGCGGTCCCAATTTTTTTCTTGATGCAGCTTCAAGTGACCAATGGCATTAGAATCCTAAGATTGCCCTCTTTCCAAGCAAACTACTCTTAAGTAAGCTCAACACAAAATTTGACCGAGTTTGGTGTATGCTAAGTACCAGATTTCAAGTTATGGTTGCAAAAAAGGAAGTCAAGAGGGTCAACCACCTTGAGAAAAGATTTGAGGCATTCGAGGACAATATTACCAAATAGATCTCATAACTAGCAGCCCTTATAAAAATGTCTCATAGGGAGGAGCTTAATGTTGATGCACACATAGAAGGAGAATCCAAACATCACAGTCACTTCCATGGAAATCACCACTCTTCCAACGACCGGACACCCAAGTTGGACATGTACAAATTTGATGGCTCTAACCCTATAGTATGGGTAGCATAAATGGACAAATATTTCTCCTTTAATGATATCTGCGAAGATGGAACTAAAATACATGTGGGAGCCCTTTACTTGGACCAAGGGAGATGGCAGTGGCGAAAGTGGCATCAAAATTTTATCTAGGGAGAGCAACTTGGAATATGTTCTCAAAATCCATATGTGACCATTTTGACGAGGAATCTAATTTTTTGGGCCGTCTCACTAAGCTTCAGAAAACATGTACAATAAATGACTACATTATGGCCTTTGAACAATTGGTCATCAGAACTGATGACCTAGGAGATGATTTCTACTTGGAATGTTTCATCAGTGGCCTAAAATAAGTGATCCAAGCCCATGTCCAAATGCACCACCCAGCTACTTGGTTGGACACGTTCCATGAGGCCTTAGATGTGGAAATATCTTAAATTCCCAGTCCAATCATTCAAATTTCCTCACCAAGGCACATCCTACCCAAGCTTAGGGCCCCACCCAAACACTTAAGGTTCAAAAGGTGTCACTAACGGAAATGGCCAAAAGAAGGAAACAAGGACTATGTTACTATTGTGATGACAAGTACTCCCCTACACATAAATTCAAGGAACCAAAATTATTTCAAATTGATGCTACTGATAACAACTCAACAGATGAAGCTCCATCCCTTGAGGTGCCTGAGGAAGAAGCAGGGGAAACCCAGATAATGATCTCACAGTTATTCCCAATGAATCGATTATATTACTACATACCTTGGCTTACATTTCTTCACCTCAGACTCTAAAAATCTGAGGCTTTATTAAACATCAACCAATAGTGATATTGATTAATAGTGGTAGAAATAATAATTTTATCCATAAGAGAGTTGCATAAGTTGTTCATTACTTTGTACGTGCAGTATATAATTTCCAAGTCCTTATCATTGATGGGGGGACCATGAAATGTGAAGGAAACTATGAAAGTATTAAGCTTTAGATGGGAGACTACCACCTAAAGATCCACATGTTTGCCATTGAAATGAGTGGTTGCGACATTGTCCTAGGTGCTGAATGGATTTGCACATTGGGCCCTATCACAATGGATTTCTAGGAGTTATATATGAGCTTTAAGTAGAACGACCACATCCATACATTAAGGGAACTCCATGCAGGTGCACCTACTATCATTAAGTTGCATCGAATGGAGAAGCTTTTGAAAAAGGGTTATCATGGAATAGTCACCCAATTTAATGCCATCCAGGCCATTGAATCCACTACTCCTAATATTCCTCCTAAGATGCAACATGTATTAGATCACCACTAGTGGGTCTTTGAAAAACCTAAAGAGCTTCAACCATCTAGGGGTGAACATGATCATATCATCCCTTTGGTTTTGGGTGCTCAATCGCCTAATGTCCACCCATATTGATATCCTTTTCCCCAAAAGAATGAAATTGAAAAAATCATCAAGGAACTCCTCGAAGATAGTGTTATCATCCCAACATCAACCCTTATTCATCTCCAGTGGTGATGGTTCTAAAGAAAGATGGAGAATGGTGCATGTGTCCATACTTTTGGGCCCTTAACAAGCTCACTATCAAGGAAAAATTTCCTATTCCGGCTGTTGTTGATCTTCTTGATGAACTTCATGGTGTTAAAGTCTTGACCAAGCTAGACCTCTGCTTGGGCTATCATCAAATACGCATGAAGGAATTATACATTCCCAAGACCACCTTCCGAACTCATGAAGGCCATCATGAATTCCTGGTCATGCCATTTGGTATCTGTAATGCTCCATCTACTTTTAAAAGCCTCATGAGCCACCTTCCAGAACCATATCTTTGAAAATTTGTCCTGGTCTTCTTCGATGACATTCTCATCTACAACACAACCTGGGACAAACATCTTCAGCATGTAGACCAGATATTACAATTGATCCAAGATCATAAATTATTTGTAAAATAATCTAAGTGCTCTTTTGGCATGGAAGAAGTCTAGTATTTGGGACACATAGTAGGTCGCGCAGGAGTGAGGGTTGATCCGAAAAATATCCAGGCAATGCAAGATTTTCCCCAACCAAAAACCTTGAAGCGTTTGAGGGGATTCTTAGGTCTCACTGGCTACTATCGCTATTTTTTCAGTAATTATGGATGCATTGCTAGACTCCTCACTAATCTTCCCAAGAAAAAAACATTTCTCTGGACTGATGCAGCTCAGTAGGCCTTCTTGGCTCTCAAACAGGCCATGTGCTCCACTACTGTATTGGACCTACCCAACTTTACCAAATATTTTTGTGATTGAATGTGATGATTTAGGTATAAGTATTGGTGTTGTATTAATGCATGAAGGTAGACCATTGACGTTCACTAGTCAACAACTCGGTGGGAAACATCGAGGAAGATCTACTTATGAGAAAGAAATGATGGCCATCTTATATGCAGTCAACACCTGGTGGCCATACTTATTGGGGCAACATTTCCAAATCCGCATGGACCATCACATCCTAAAATATTTTCTAGAGTAGAATCTATTGTCGCCACAACAAAATAAATGGCTTGCCAAAATGCTGGGATATGATTATGAGATAATTTACAAGAAGGGGTGTGAAAATGTAGTGGCTAATGCTTTATCACACCAATTTGAGGATAAGAGCACCCTTCTACCAATCTCTCTTCCCATACCAGATTGGGTTGAAGAGGCCCACAAGGAATGGTTCTCCAACCCCTCTCTTTCCAAACTAATTAGTAACTTAAGAGAAGATCCTAATTCCTCATAGGACTACTCTTGGAAGGATGAGATTCTTTGCTACAACTATAGAGTAGTGATATCCCCGACCTCCACCCTCAAAAATAGCATCTCAGACGAGCTGCACTCATCTCTAATTATGGGATATTTAGGCTTTCAGAATAATTATGCTTGCACACTTCGTTCTTTCTTTTGGACTAGCATGAAAAACAATTTTCTTACTTTTATAGTTGAATGTGATGTGTGCCAACACAACAAAAGGGAAACAGTCAAGTTACCAGGAACCTTACAACCATTGCCACTCCTTGCTTCTGTCTGGATGGATGTTTCCATGGATTTCATCACTGGTCTTCCAAAGTCAGGAACCGAATCAATAATCATGGTGGTTCTTGACAGACTTTCTAAATATGCTCGTTTTTGCCCTCTACCACACCCATTTACCCCCACTTTGGTGGCTCAATTTTTCTTGGACCAAATATTCAAACTACATGGCATGCTAAATTCCATTGTGTCTGATCATGACCCCACTTTCACCATCAAATTCTGGTAGGAACTTTTCAAGCTACAGGGAACACAACTCCAACTAAGTACTGCCTATCATCCCCAAACCGATGGTCAAAAAGAAGAAGTCAACAAATGTTTGGAGACCTATTTGAGGTGCTTCACTTGAGACAAGAAACATCAATGGGTATAATGGCTACCTTTAACTGAATGGTAGTATAAAAATAACTATCATGAAGCCACCAAGATGACTCCATATGAGGCAGTGTATGGCCAACTCCGACGTTCACCTATTTCTTATATCCCTAGATGTTCTAAAGTATAGGCAGTTGATCAATTAATGCATAACCATGCAACCATGATCACTCATCTCAAAGATAATATACATCAAGCTCATAACTAAACGAATAAAAAGGCTAACCAACATCATTCCGAGAGCTCATTTCAAGAAGGGGATCATGTATTCCTAAGAATCCAACCATATAAGAAAACATCTCTCAAAGAAAAGGGTTCCTAGAAACTAGCACAAAAAATCTATGGGCCTTATCAGATAATTCAATGCATAGGATCAGTCGCCTACAAACCAGCCTTGCCACCTAATAAAATCCATCTCGTCTTCCATGTATCATGCCTTAAGAAAGTGGTGGGGAACAATTGTGTAGTTCAAACAAGTCTACTCGAATTGGATGAGGAAGGCTCACTTTGGCTCCGATTAGAACAAGCCCTCGATACTCATGAAAGACATCTCTATGACCGCATGATCAAGGAAGTCCTCATCAAGCGGAAAAACACCTCTCCAGAAGATGCGACCTAGGAACCAACCACTATTCTTTAGCAGTTTCCGCAGCTTTATCCTTGAGGACAAGGCTGCTTTTGATGGGGGAGGGCATGTTAGGGTCCAACCCTAACCTCTTTATTTATGTAATAAGCCCAATGGGCCGAGTCAGAGTCATAGTTAGTTAGAGAGTCAATAAAGCCCACATTAATAATTGTAAGTGGTTGATCCACATTAAATAAAAGGGACCACAATTAGTTGTAAATGGGCCATAGTTAATAAATAAAGTGGTTAACTCGTGTTATGCAAGGGAGCACTAATAGTTAGGGTTTTTGATTTCATTTAGCTATAAATAGTCTTATTTAGTAAGAGAAAGATGACAAAGTATTATTTTAATTGAGATCTACTCTGCTAGAGGTTTCCCCCTCAAAGAGGGAAGTGAACATTGAATCTACTTTTGAATAATAAAATATCTTGGATTTTTTCTCATTTCATGTGATAATTCTACATTTGGGCTATATTTCTTCGTATTTATAGTATTTTGTATTTCTCGTAGGTTAAGAGTCTAATAGTTTATATTTATAACACTTTATCTTGCTCCTAACTCATTGTGTTTTCCATGTTTTACCCTTCCATACTTAGTCATTTTTCTGATCTTGCAACTCACCTTTCTTCCTCCTCTTCCAGAGTTGCACATGGCATAGTCTCAGTTAGAAATACTTGCCTCCCTATCTCTTGCAATTATGCCTTGCACACAAAAGCTCGTTTTCTCTCCCTTGTGCACTATTGATCTATAGTCGGTACATTGCGTGAATTATCATAGAGTAGGAGATTTTTGGGCTAATGTTTTCTTTCCATGAGTGATTCATACCTTCAGGTGGTTTCAATAACCATGTTAAAAGATGTTTGATGAGATCTGTCAAGAGAATTTTTCCTAAGAGGAATTTTGAACACAAAGGAACCATATTGCGACAATTAAAGGAATGATGGAATGTGACAATCATAGTGACCCATGAAGACTCCATAATATCTCAATACCCTTTGGAGGGTAGAAGGAAACTATAATGCAAGACCTATTACAAGTATTGAAGAGTTAGTGGTAGTGTCGTCACTTCCTAAAGAACTTCATGTTACAAGTCACTGGGTTCCAAGTCATAAATTTCAATGACTTGTCTTGTTTTCATCACATGATGATGCAATTTTGGAAAATATTATAAATGTAAATATGTGGAAATCCAAGAGTCACATATGAATAAAAGATTCATTGTGAAAAGTCCAAAGGTCTTGTGGAAGTCCAAAGGTCATATTCGAAGTCCAAGAGTCATGAGGATAGGAAAGGTCATCCCTCTTGTTATAAAATAAGCCCCATTACTCAAGCAGAGGAATTTCAACGTGGCTTCTCCAACTAGGCATTAGAGAGAAGATTGTTCTTTTGGAGAGAAATTAGTGGCTTAATGCTCCACTATTAGATCTAGTGGTGTCTCATTGTAACCATGTATCTTGGAACTTTCTCTTAATAATTTGAAGCTTATTCAGCCAACACACTTTCACACATGTATCATGAATATTGTAAGACTATTCTTTAGATGTTTGTGGTATGTGTTTATGTTTTTTCATGTACTAAAGAAATTGAACTATTTCATTAGCTTTGGTTCTTATCTTGTTGAATGTGTGTTGTATCAACTTTAGTGATCGTTATGTACATGTGAACTATTTCACTAGACGATTAACAATTCTTTCATAAATATGTGTGTGAGTGTGCATGTATTTATTAGAATAGCACTACTACTTTTCCTCTAGAGACAATTTCTCTTCTCTCTCAGTGAAAGAAACTTGATACATTTTGCACTTGAACATTTGAGAAGGCTTGTTAACTTTCTCATTCGAAAGTACTTGTGCGTTCCTCTCTTATGCTAACTATTGCAACTAAGGAACATTTGTAAAATAATGGCAGTCAATCCATATTCCGGATGGGGCTCCTACACCAAACAGTGCGAGGTATAATTGGGACTTCATATCGGGGAGACCCCCTATGTGTTGGCAGTTTCCAACACCGTCAACATTCTGGTGCTAGAAGGAGGGCAACCCTTTTATGGCTAGAAATTCACCACATTCTAACAAAGAACCTTTCGTGCAAGGTAGAAATGGTCTAAGTTCAAATCCAACTCACATTCCTGAGATAGGAGAGTACTCTCACCTAAGTTTAGAATGTGATTTTGAAGTCACTTATGATCTACTCCAGAAAATCTAGCTTATTACCCGCCAGTTTGCAAGAGCTCTTGGATTACTTCCTGTCATTGCTATTCTTCCTCATAAGCCAACAAAGAAATTAAAAAATCATCTTGGCGTATTGGTTTCTTCAGTGGAATATTTGGTTATTGCAACCCTTGAAGAGTTAGATGATCCTAATGAAAGAATAAATCAACAACGGAACATTCCACCTATTGAGGAAAATATGGATGGTGGCATGGAGGATTTTTCGTTTTGTGATGAATAACAATCGAGAGAAGAAGAACATCCTGATAATAATGAAGATTTGAATGGTGAAGGAGAAGACTCTTCAAAATCAGAGGGTGAAGAGAAGGAGGAAAATGAAAACATGGCTGATGATTAATTGGATTGGATGGCCCAAGGGCCTCTTTCTCTTTTGGGAAATCTTCATCATATGCCTAAGCACCTGGAAAAGTTCTCTCAAAGTTTGATCTTGACAAGAAGGCGAAAGATGAAGACCATATGTATGACTTCTACATGCACTTGCATATGTTAGAGGTAGGTTTTGATGTTGTTGCTTGTAAAATTTTTCCATATGGATAGGAGAGTGTCAATTTGGTATCACAATATTCTACCTAATTTACTCCATAATTGGGGGGAATTCAAAAATTTTTTTTAGATAAATTTTTTGATAATAAAACTCCCACCGTGTTGCTCAAAGAACATGAAAATATTAAAATGGGGGACAAGGAAAAATTAAAGGATTTTAATAAGAGATTTATACGTTTACTGAATAAATTTCACATTGATGTCCAACTATGTTGGGTTGTGTTATATTTTGTCCACGACTAGCCTATGTATTTAACCGGGAGGTTAGAGGGGGGGCGGAGCCCCCTCTTCGTTGCATCGATTGCACAGTTGGGGGGCCACAGGGGGTGGTAGCCCCCCCATCTAGGATGTTTTGAGGGGGGCGGGTAGCCCCCCTATCTAGGGGGTTTGAGAGCGGTGGGTAGTCCCCCTCTACAAGCTCCAGGGCAGCAGCCCAGGGAAATTTTTTTTGGACCCTCTATTAGGTTGGGTGGACCTACCTATGGTTTTGTGCATGGTTTTCGCACATGGTTTTGGATGCGATGGTTTTTGGTCCATGGTTTTGGACGTGATGGTTTTTGGTCCATGGTATTAGATGCTTCGGCATGTATAAATATGTATTGTAACATTGAAAGGAACATAGTGAAAAATCAATTTGGTAACCTGGTTTTTGGATCCAGGGGAAAATATATGTGTATATGTGTTTTATGTGTTATGCTCTTGCATTGTTTATTTTATGTTGTTAGAATTCGTATGTAGGTAATTTTTGTATGGGGTTAAAACCTACATTTGGTATTAGAGTTGTTTTGGCTTCAAGGGGCACCTTTGTTGCTGAGGGGTTTCGCTCAGGCCTGTGGTAGACCCTATTCAATGGGAGTTCTGCGGGATTGATTTTGGTGGTGAAAGAAGATGGCAAGCAATGGAAAGATAGAGATTGAGAAATTTAATGGTCAGAGTTTTGAGTTATGGAAACTCAAGATGGAGGATCTATTGTCAGATAAAGATCAGTGGAACATGATAGATCTGGGTACTAAACCAATGGGAGTGTCCGATGAAGAATGGAAGAAGTTGGATCGGAAGGCAAAGATCACAATACAATTATGTGTCTTAGATTCAGTATTGCTCAATGTATCAGGGGAAGCTACGACTAAGGCTTTGTGGTCAAGTTAGGGTCTTTGTACCAGTATAAGTCTCTAGTGAATAAACTAAAAGATGGAGCTCGCTGACAAAGCATCCGAACACATTTAATATTGTGGTAAGTCAGTTATTATCCGTTGATATTAAAATTTCAGATGAAGATAAGTGCATCAGTTTGTTGTGTTCTCTATCAAATTCGTGGGATAGTCTGGTTATTGCAATAGGTAGTAATGCAACTGCCTTGTAGTTTGATGAAATAGTCTCATCCTTGCTAATGGAGGAGATGAGATAGAAAAATATGGAGAGCCAGAATGGTGATGCCTTGTCTGTATGAGGACGGTCCCAAAACATGAACAAAAATAAGTCATCGAGTGGGAGATCTAAATCTCCAGGAAAACTTGAAACATGGTGTGCTGGAAATGCGGAAAGGAAGGGCACTACAAAAGGGATTGTAAATTTAAAGCTCCTGAAAAAGGAAAGGGATCTGATGATGCTCCTTCTGCACAGGTGAAAACCACCTCATATGAAGGTGGGGATGTGTACTTGGCTTCTTCAAGTACACATGTAGATCATGAGGCATGGTTGATTGACTCAGGTGCATCCTTTCACTTCACTCCCCATAGAGAGTGGTTCTACGAGTATGAGAAATATGATGGCGGTGATGTCTTATTAGGGGATAATAGGAAGGATAGAATCATTGGTCGCGGAAAAGTAAAGTTGAATTTGTAAGGTGGAAGAGTTAGAACACTTTCAGGTGTTCTTCATATTCCTGCATTGACCAGAAATCTGATTTCCTGTAAGAAAGTTGGATGATGTAGGTGTAAAAACAGTGTTCGAGAAGGATACTTGTAAGATGGTTCGGGGAGCACTGGTATTGATGTGGGGAGTTCGGATTAGAACTCTATACAATCTGCAAGGTAGAACTGTTGTTGATGGGTGCAACAGTTCTGTGGTTCCTGAAAGTGGAGCATAAAATCTAGTGGTCTCTGGAGAGAAGATCATGTTGTGGCATCGAAGGCTTGGACATATTGGAGAGAAGGGCCTTCAAATACTTCATGGTAAATGTATGGTAGAAGGTATGACTAATAGATCTTTGGATTTTTATTTCTGTGAAAATTGTGTATGTGGGAAGCAGAATCAGGTGAGTTTCCCCTCTGGTGTTAATAGGGTGAAACAGATATTAGAGCTTGTGTATAGTGATGTGTTTGGACCTATGAAGGTTCCATCACTGGGTAAGTCTATGTACTATGTATCATTTATAAATGACTTCTCAAGGAATACATGGATATATTTCCTCAAGAATAAATCTAAAGTCTTTGGCAGGTTTAAAGAATTTAAGGCTTTGGTGGGAAACCAGACAGAGAAGAAGATAAAGGTGTTGAGGACAAATAACGATGGAGAGTTTTGCAGCAAGGAATTTGAAGAATTCTATAAGAAGTGTGGTATAGCACGACAAAAGACTAATCCATACATACCTGAGAAAAATGGAGTTGCAGAAAGAATGAACAAGACATTTATGGAAAGGGCAAGAAGCATGCTCAGTGGTGCTGGGTTAGGACAGGAATTCTAGGCAGAGGTGGTGGAGACAACATGTTACCTGGTCAACAGATCACCGTCATCAGCATTGGAGGATAAGACTCCACAAGAGGTATGCACTGGTAAGAAACCCTCTCTTTCACATCTGAGGGTATTTGGATGTGATGCATATGTACATGTTCCAAAGGAGAAAAGAACAAACTTGGATAGTAAATCTGAAAAGTGTATCTTCATTGGGTATAAGGATGGTTTAAAGGGTTATAAACTTTGGAACCCAGTAACAAGGAAGCTTGTGTATAGCCGAGATGTGGTGTTCAGAGAGGTGAAATATGTTATTAAACATGAGTTCCCATCAAAGGAACCTAAGAAGATAGAGTTTGAGCTCAAGGAGGAAGAATCAGACTCTACAAAAGAAGATGAATCAGAAGATGAAGAGCCACAAACTCCAGGTGTCAGGAGATCAGTTCGAGAAAGAAGACAACCAGGAAGGTATAGACCATCTTATTTTTGTTCAAATTTTGCTTTATCTATTACTAATGATGATCCCAGAACTGTGAAGGAAGCAATAGATTTAGAGGATGGCAAACTCTAGAAAGAGGCCATGGTTGATGAAATGACATCTTTTCACAAAAATGAGGCTTGGTATCTGGTGGAGTTGCCAGCTGGAAGGAAACCCATTGGCAGCAAGTGGGTGTTCAAGAAGAAGACAAATGCAGAAGGAAAGGTGGAGAAATACAAATCTTGGTTGGTAGCAAAAAGTTATTCTCAAGTACCGGGAATTGATTTTGGTGATATTTTTTCTCTTGTTGCCAAGGTAGCTTCTATTAGATTATTGGTATCTGTTGCTGTTGATTTTGATTTTGAGGTAGAACATATGGATGTGAAGACATCATTTCTTCACAGGGACTTGGAAGAGGAGATCTACATGAAGCAACTTGAAGGCTTTGCAGTGAAGGGTAAGAAAGAATTGGTATGCAAGTTAAAGAAGTCTATGTATGGGCTAAAATAGTCACCAAGGATGTGGTATCAGAAATTTGATACATTTATATCGGGACTTGGCTTCACCAAAGGCAAAGAAGATCAATGTGTGTATTTTAAATTAACTGGTGACCGTGTTATTTATTTGGTATTGTATCTGGATGACATGTTGCTGGTTGTAAATGACAAAGAAATTATCGAGGATTTGAAGACCCAATTGTCCTCCAAATTCAACATGAAAGATCTTGGTGCTGCAAACTATATTTTGGGCATGGAAATTAAAATAGATTGGGGAAAGAGGAAGCTCTAGTTAAACCATAGGAAGTATGTCAAGACAATATTACAGAGGTTTAATATGCAATATAGTAAACCAGTGAAGGTTCTTATTCCTGTAGGTGTAAAGTTATCTGCTGAACAGTGTCCCAAGACATAAGAAGAGGAAGAGGACATGTCTCGTGTCCCATATGCTAGTGCAGTCGGTAGCTTGATGTATGCAATGGTCTATACTAGACCAGACATTGTGCATGCAGTGGGAGTATTGAGTAGATTTATGTCAAAACCAGGGAAGGAGCATTGGACAAAAATGAAGTGGGTTTTTAGGTATTTGCGTGGCACTAGTGATTATGGTTTTCGCTACTAAGTAAGACCAGGATTGGATAGAGTTTTAGATATTCATGGCTTTGTTGATGCAGACTGGGATGGAGATCTGGATCAGAGAAGATCTAAAAGTGGGTATGTGTTTAACCTATTTGGAGGTGCAATTAGTTGGATGAGTAAGAAACAATCCGTAGTGGCACTATCAACTACAGAGGCAGAATACATGGTAGCCACTCATGCAAGAAAGGAAGCAGTTTGGTTGCAAAGATTGTGTTCAAGTATGGGGGTTAGTACAGGGAGCTATAAGGATAGACTGTGACAGCCAAAGTGCAATTTTCTTGGCAAAGAACCCTGCTTATCATTCAAAGACAAAGCACATTGATGTTCAGTATCACTTTGTGAGGGATATGATAGAAGACAAAAAGGTGTTGCTGGTAAAGGGGACACTTTGAAGAATAC
>APFE031337080.1:20255-53492 GCA_000404065.3 Pinus taeda | reverse complement strand
ATGAAAACCTCGCGTCGAACATGAAGAACCTGCCATTGAGGCATGCAGGGTCCAAGGTACCTGAAGGGAGTCTCTAGGCCACCTTCCTGGATAATGAGCTGAAGTCGACAGGAAGTGATCTTGATCGAAGGTAGGCCATAATGTTTCCCACATCATCAACACGAGACAGAGAGGGATAACATGTTTTGTGTGAGATATCAGAGGGAGGTTGAGTATTCTGCAGAGGTCAACTTCTCTTGAACATATCAGCGGCACAACAGCGGATTTGGCAGTATTTGATGTCAAATGATAAGGGGTCATGACCACAAGGCAATGAGCAGATGAATGGTCAAATAGGATTACCCAAACCCACAGAGGCAAGTGTGAAACAAGATGAGATGTCCCCACCCAGACACGAATGCAGACAAGTGCCATGTTCAAGAGAGACATACTGCCGATGACGATGATTATGATTCCTTTATTCCCCCACCATTTCTGGCGAGTACCCTGGTTATTTTTGGATGGCAAGCTTGACGGGGATAGCATATGCTTGAGAGGTGAAACCCGATGTCATTAAAGTTTTAACGAGTCTAACAAAGGAAAAACTCGGCGTCTTTTCATGTTTAGAGAGTTTGAAAAGACAGCAAAAAGAAAACTCCAGGGGTGTCCTTTTTTGTAAAGTTGTGTCTTTCGAGTCCGAAAAAGTATAAAACCATGCTCGAAAGAACCGCCCGATCATTACGACCGAGGAGTACTTTTCATAAGTAGTGATTCCGATCTGAAAAAAGTAAAAAAGCGATCGAAACCACGTCGCTTCGTAACCGTTAATGAACCTGAAACGACAAGGTTCTGACGATCTTTTCATTTTTATATGGTCAGAAAAAGGTTTAAAGATGACCGCCATTTTTAGTCTCTTTAACGAGTCAAAAAGGGAAAACATACTCAGAAATCTTTTCATATTTTACGAGTTAGAAAAGAGCTTAAAGGTGACTCGGGTATAGGTTCATTTTTACACAAGCTTGAACCATGGAGAACTCTGCTTGGATTCAGTCTCATGTTTACACAAGCTTGAAACGAAAAACTATGCTTGTTATAAGTTCGCATGCCCCCAGCATAATGACGCAAAACGAGGTACATGCCCCCCAAGCTTCATTGCATTCGACAAAGTGGATGGAATGAAGGTTCACTCTCAAGATCTTGGAAAGACTCGACTTGTATTTTACGAGAGCTTAATCAAAAGACTCGATTTGGAAAGGGAGTTGTTTCATTTTTTAATGAGGTTGACACATTAAAAGAACTATCCTCATAACCCTTCTTTCATTTTTTAACGAGCTTGACACAAGATCAGGAACTATGCTCGACCAGTCCCGGTTTCATTTTTTAAGGAGCTTGACATAGGAAAGCAAACTATGCTCCGATCAGACCTAGTTTCATTTTTTAAGGAGCTTGACATAGGAAAGCGAACTATGCTCGGACCAGACCTAGTTTAATTTTTTAAGGAGCTTGACATAGGAAAGCGAACTATGCTCCGCCCGAACTTCATCATAATGAACAGGAAGTTGGGGCTTCTAAGAGTGGCTCTCCCGGTGGGAGGTCAAAATCTCGGAAGTTAGGACCCAATGCCCCCAGGACACTATGCATGATGGTGGCATCACTGGATACAGGCACGGGATAGGTAGCCACATAGTTGACCTGTGGTGGGGCAGATACAACCGATGGATAAAAACCAGGAGGGGATGACAACTGCATAGGATGCATCGGGGGACTACAGAACGATAATTGATCTATAGTCACAATTCTTCCATCATGTGGAAAGCAAACCACATGAAAAAGCGAAGAGACAAGGGCCCCCATAGCATAAACATAGTCGCGACCAAGGAGAAGACTGAAATCTAAAACACCTTGGGTAACCAACACGTCGATATAGATGGTTTTACCTCCCAAAGTAATAGGGAACTTTGGGAGGACTCCTAGAGATGGACAGGCTCCTCCGTCGAAAGCCAACAGATTCTACATGACCAGCCCGAGCTGCGGGGAACCTAAAGCTTGCCAAGTAGTGTATGGCATAAGACTGACCGACGTACCTTCATCCAGAACAGTGCCAGGTACTGCCTTATCACAGGCAAGTACCGTAATCTGGAAAGGCACATGGGGTGGAAGGCGGAAATTGGTCAGGTGACTCCAACCAAAGGACATGGCCAAACTACTTGGTGGGGGAATCGTATGATCACCCCCATGCTCCATAAGAACCGAAGAGGGACTTTTGGGAGCAGCTGGGATAGGAGAGTCATTTCCGGACTCAAGGGAATCTGAGGAGACGAGAAGAACATGGGAATTACGCCCTTCCAAAACAGAGTGATCAGGTAGTAAACTCGAGTCGACACTCTTTCCAACCAATAGTTGGTCGGGAACAGGCTGGGCAGAGCCAGGTTCAGGAAGAGGAGGCTGAACAAGAGAGGAATTTGAACCAATCTCGTTGTCAGCAGGGGGACGATCTGCAGCTGCAGAAAGACGTTGATATCCAACGGGGAGTTGGGGTGAGGGAGCCGCGAGACTTTCCAAGATGTCAGAGGCTTTATCAATGAGCGGACAAAGGTGAAGGGGATGATTTCCTTCACAAAGTCTGCAAGGGATTCGAATCTTCCCTTTTCCTTTACTATTCCCAACTGATAGGGTAGCATCACCATGAGATTCAGAGGGCGATGAGGGGCGGGCAGGATCGCGGGACCATACTTCTAAGACCCTGGGAATGCCAGGACAATCGCGAAGAAGGTGGTCATATTTGCACAATCTACAAGGAAACTTGACCTTCTGTGGAGGAGCAGAAGGTGGCCCGACTTCAGGTGTACTCGAGGGGGTAGCTGTGCTTTTAGCCTCTCCTTTGAGATCCTTCCTCTTCTTTGTCTTCTTCTTCTTCTTCTTAGCCACCTGGTTACTCGAATCGAGACTTTCACCAGGCGAAGTAGAAGATGAGGACGTAGAAGTGGGCGTAGAAGGGGAGAGGTCCACCTTAGAATCAACATGAGGTTGTTCAGGTGGAGAGACTGATTGATCAGTAGGTGAGACGGCAGGGACCAGAGAGGTTGAGAACAACCAAACAGGCAACCCAACAGTTAACCCTGGGAGGGACAACGTTGCCATGTAAGGAGCACCAACATTCCAGAGAGGAGGGAAATGACCAGGATTCCCGTCAGGGGGGGAACTTGGGTTGGTGAACCCCGAAAAAGTTGCCATCAAGAACTAAAAAGAAACCTACTCAAGCTAACGGGAATAAGACCTAACCGAGAAAATGTGAACACGGCCGAATAAATTTTAAGACAAAGGAACTAAACTTGACCTTTTCATGTTTTAAGAGTCAAGAAAAGGACAAAAAGGTGACTCTAGTCACCTTCGAATGTTTTGCGAGCCCGAAGTGACAAACAGCTCAAGTGAGCCTTTTCTTTTAAGGAGTCCAAAAAGGATCAAAAGTGACTACTCTAGAGAAACTAGGAAAAGGGTTTACCAGACAATCCGTAAAACTTCTTATACACCTTGGAAATCATATGAAAACCAAGGACTTTCCGTACTGCAGTCAATCTTCCCGAATGTTGTGTTCGGTGCGTTACGGGTTGTAAGGCGGCAGACACGGCTTCCTATGGATCAAGAATGATAGCCTAGTGGAGTCTCCCCACATATACGCGACGGTACATGGGAGCACAAGTCTGTACTAGACCACAGTTGAATCACACAAGGAGGAATCACCCAACCGTAATGTGAAACAATAGTGACTAGGTTTCACAACGCCGGAGCACATCTCTAGCCTAGACCTCTAGAATGTGAGCGTTCTGTTCCAATGCGTTTTTAAGTTTATTCAGTTCATTTGATGGTTGATCGTCAATTAAGTTTCGGTTTCAGGTCCTACCGTATGTAATCTCTCAAAATTCCCTAAATGCAATCTATATGCCAAAATATGTCATTCCATTCGATGAATGCTAATTACAAGAGAGTTAGAGAGCTTTCATGCAAACGAAATGATCACAAACAACAAAGAGTTTCCCTAATGCAGCTAATGCAAATCAATGAACTTCTCTTTAAGATCACTAATTCACTAATCAAAATGAAAAGTCCTAACTTTCATTAACCATTTCAAAGCAAAAGAGATTTTCTTTTTCAATAATGGCAAAATGCACTAAAGAAATTTTGAGAAATAATACAAACAAATTCTAACCAATACAAGTGCATCCATTTCCCTAAAATCACAAAGCAATCCCTCAAAAACGAGAAAAGTCCTAAAGTCACAAATGAGCTGTGTAATCTAGGCTCAAAGAAAAACAAAGCGAAATTCAAGTGAAAAAGAGGCAAGGCACTCAAATAACGCAATGAAACGATTCACAACTACCAAACAAGTGTAAGGGAGCAAATAAAGAGTCGACTGGACCGATAGAAGACCAAAACACCTAAGGAAGGCTCGACACACAAAGCCACCAGATGCCCTAGGGCTAGAAATGTGAAATCGATAGAAAATGGCAAACACCCAAAGGGTAAAGTTAATCTATGCAATTGTAATCTATGCACAATTCACTTGAAAAGTATGCAAATGTAATCTATGCACAAATGAGAATTCTAATTATGCACGTGTGATCTATGCAAGAGAATTCTCAAACACAAGATGATTCTAATGTAATCTAAGAACCAGTCAAGTGCAAATCAAGAAAATTGGGTGAGATTTCCAAAGATCAAAAAATAAAAACACTCAAAGGCGATTAACACTCAAAGATGTAAAATTGTGAAGAGACTGAGACAAACCTTCAATTAATGATCAAAGGAAATCAAATTAAGAATTTCTCAAAAGAGAGACTCAAAACCAGTCAAACAAGACTCCAAAACACTCAAGCAGTCGAAAAAGATGTGGCAAGATACAAATACAAGTTCAGAAGGTTGGCAAACAAGCGAAATGACAAGGTTAACAGGCCTGGCGCGACTGTCAGGCTGTAACTCGCGCTATAAAGGGATTGGCGTGGGTTGTCAGTTAGCAACATGGGCCACTAGCGCGACTGTCAAAGCAAAAACCACACTAATAAAGTTTGCCAAGTCAAAAAGAAAGACAAGTGGTCCAAAGCTTGGTTTACAGTATCCAGGCAAGCCAGGAAGCAAGAGGTAGCAAGAAATTCAATCCAAAAATATATCCAAGTAAGCAAACAAGAAAAAACCAAAGAGACAAGACAAACTCCAAATTGTTCAGTCCGTAAACCAAACCAGAGATTGACTGAAGCGGCTTTGATCTACTCCACTAATGCAAAGCAATAGTGTTTCGAAGGCTATCTGGCCGTGCTTTAGACTCCGTCTAAAGTTTACAAATCAAACAACAAGCTAAATTCCCCAATGGAGTCGCCAAATTGTTGGAGAGGTAAATCCCCTCTACGGATAGAGGTGATCCCTACTAGCCCAGAATGGGTCTAGCAACAATCAAACAATGCTACCACGCAATTTCCTAATTGAAAATAAAAGGTAGGTGATGAAGACCTACTTGGATTCCAACGCTTTTGTTCGTAGAAGAGACGTCAACCACGCTCCTTTGCCTTGGCCGGTCACAGTCCTCCACTATCCTCGTGAATGGACACCTGCACACAAAGAGAACAACACAAACACAAGCGTGAAATCTAATAAATGCAATTATACATCATTCAGGAAGGATATAACTCAACATTAACCATTACAACAATGAGAGTGGAACCATAATGATAGTCATCTATTATTAATAATCAACAAAGGAGAATACAACCAGCGTCCTGACGTCAAGTCCTCCTTTGGCTGGGTGTTTAGCTACACAAGTCTTGTAAAGCTTGAAGGGATGAGGGACAAGCCTCTCTCTCTTTGGTGACAAGATCTCCCTACTTAGGTTAAGCCTTATGGACACAAAGAAGGCTCTTGCAACTCTAATCTCTCGATGTCTTCCTTTCAGCACCAGTATTACTACCACTACCACTACTACTAGCTTGCTCAAGGCATGGAGACAAGCTTTTATAGATGAAAGAGGAAGGGATAAGATCAATCACAACAATAATGGATTTGGCTTCATCACTTGGAAACTTCCATGGAAGGGTGGCAAACTACTTCCCATTCAAGGAGATTCGAAGCCAAACCATCCTCACTTAACATAGATTCAGTTGGTGAATGAGTTCGAGAGAACTTTCGAAGGTTGATTGGTTAAAAACTTTGCCCAAATAGGTTGGCACGATTGCGACTCTGGGACAGAGCGCTAATAGCGCGCCCCTTTTATAGGATTTTCCCCATTGGCGTGGGAAGAACACAGTGGCCCAACGCTATTGTAAAAAGGGCCATTTTTAAGGGCAAGCTGCAGGAGATGTCTTCAGGGCAGATGAAGCTCATGTTCAGAGGTGAATGATGCAAGTGGTTTCAAGTCTTGTCACTTCTCACAAGTCCCAGAATGGGTCCTCCAAGGTGCAGGAGAGGGGTAACAGGGACGGTGACAAACGGTGACAAATTACTGTGTAACACGTTGCATGTTAGGTGTCTCGCTTGGTCAGCTGCATTCCATTAGGATCATGGATCATCTAATAGTAGCGGCCTATTATATATTTTCCCTCATGTCCTTTACCTGCTGGTCCATTTCCATTCATCTAGATCATCTGCAGTCAGTTTTTGTCTTTAAATCCGCAAAAGTCATTTTTAGGGTTCTCAGTCTCATGAGGTCTAGGTTTTTGTTAAAAATATCTTCAAAATTCTCAATAACAGTCAACAGGTGCATGAGGAGGTCAAAATGAAGTCCTAGTACCAATAAATTCCATAATCACATGCTCAGTGATAAAAAAAGAGTATTTCATGTTTTTATGTATAAATTTGATGTAATTTAAGTTTCTCCATATGTAATAACTTTAGTGGCAACCTTCGTCACCTTGCCAAACTTCAGCAACTCCATCACCTATAAGGCAAACAAAAAGTCAAAGCATTCAGTTCATCAAAGGAAAAAATAAAGCAAACTACCTAAAAACAGAGTTTTATTAGCATGTCAAAAGCAAACATTACAAAGTGGGTTTTTGATAAGTGAAAAATTAAAATCCTTTGTATATAAACCTTTTCTTATGTTTAAAAAGCTCATTTGCATCCAAAGGAGAAAGAGGGAACAAGAGAAAGGTCGTGTTGGAGAAAAGGAGCAAAATCGCAGCAACTTTGGCAAGTTTCAGGGGCGTGGCGCATTGGGTCATGGGCATGGTGCATCCACCCAGCGTGATGCATTGGGCCGCACCCTGCAATGCAAAAGTTACACAGGTGTGGCGTATTGAAGTGGCGTAGTGCATTGGGTTTGTGGCACAACGCATAGGGCTTCAAGCTTATTTCACCCATAAACTCTCCCCAAACCACCAAATTTTCTCAAACCTCATTGATTCAAGTAAGTCAAACATTCCTCCATGGTCATTGAATGAGTTTCTCTTGATGTTTATGGTGATTTAATGAGAAAAACTTCAAACCCTACCTTCTTGCAATTTTGGTCAAAAACAATTGCTTAGGGTTTGCAAATTGTATGTTTTGCTGCCAATTTCACTCCTAGCCATTTCACTCCCTCACTCCTTCATTCACTCTTTTATTCCCTCCCTCTCATCAAATTTTCATCAACCCATTTCCTAACATCCCATATCCCTAAATTATTATTCCCAAATCCCTAACTCCCACTATCCCAAACCCTAGTTACAAATTCCTAAACCCTGATTGCTATACCAAGAGCCTAAATACTACTCCCTAAACCCCCTATTCCCAAAAAAACTTGTCGGCAACATTCCCAAAACCCCTCATACACTTTCCCTCAGCAATCCCTCATACATTTTCATTCTTGGCAACAAAAATCTAAGACACCATAAAATCTATTCATACTCATCTAAGAAAACTCAAACATTGGCAAACATGGAGTCTAATCCTTCCTATGACTAAGATGAGGATACACTCAGTGATTCTTCTAGACAAATGCATGCACCAAGGAGACCTCACAAGGGTGGTAAACATATACGAGAGGAGCCTACTTCACTTGCCGAGCTATAGGCATGCCCTCTTGTTGTCACATGATTTCAACACCAATCATGTTATCAGTTCTATGAGATGGTAGAGAGAGTCCAATACCATTATGAGTTGGCCAGGTTGTTTGTGCTCCATCTTCATAATGGCCAAGTCACTCTAGGAGGTGTGACATTCACCTTGACACCGAAGGCTATTTCTCTAGCAACTGGCATTCCAAATGTCGATGAGTAGTGGAATCAAAGGAAGCAGATTGATAGAGATCATTATGAGCCTTACAATAAGGCTGGTTATCAGAGACATCTTAGTAGATTTTTTCCCTTCCAGTATCTGAAAGACACTTATGCTCCCTTGATGAAACTCATAATTAAATATTTCAACTGCGAGGGCTAGTTTTCTCACCTGTATGCCTATCACATCAGATTGTTGATGCACTTTACTAGGGTGAGAATGATGAATCTCCCCTACTTTATTTGCCGGAACATTGAGAAGATGACCACCTTATTGCACAGGAAGCCTCTTCAGCAGTAGTATAACAATATATATCATTTTGCACTAATCAAAATTGTGGTCTTGTATCAGCTTGGCTTACAGAACATCCCATGGGAGGATTTCATTTCACATGAGGTCTTCATGAGTCCTCAAGTACCCCCAACAGCTTTTCATGAGATAGGAGGACCTTCACATCAGTAGGAGATTCATGAGACATAAACCGCTAGTGTGCCAGCGTTTGTCACCTACCAAAAGGGCACTAGAAGGTTGTTTGCAGCGGCAAAGCGAGTACTATCTCTACCCGAGGTGGAAGGGGTCTCACTTCCTCCATCAGCAGAGTAGGTATAGGACAAGGGCGAGTGGCCATTACATGATGAGGGGCTTTCAGGAGGGCAAGAGACATATTTCATTCTTATTCAAGATGATGACACCGATTTGGGCTGACAAAGCTCAAAACTCAAGGAGATCGTTCAGGAGCGACAAGCATACATTAATGATTTGTCTGTTAACCTAGAAAGAGCCAAGTGGATAATCAAATATCTATAGCAAAGAAACAAACAACTAAAGGATCAACAAACCATTATGGAGCTACAAAACATACGAGAAAACTGGCAAGCTGCCAAGAGGAGGAAAGTGAAGCTCACACCACTTGAACAAGAAATCAATGTTGATCGTGAATATTGGCTTGAGAGGGCAAATATCCACTTAGAAACTTGCTTGAGAAGGCCAACAGGGAGAAAACTATGTTGAGGCACATGGCCTACCATCACTTGGCGAGAAAAAAAATTTGCAAGGCACGAATCAAGAACTTGAAGGCCAAGTTGCAGAAAGCATCAAGGAAGCGAAAAGAGCGAGATAGACTTTAGATCTTGGCTGAGGCTTCCTTGGGCCAACATAGCACTTAATGGAGGACACTCAGCCCAAATTTCAAAAAATTTGGGACACTTTTTACAATTTGGAATTTTTGGCCTAAAAAACAGGGTTTTCTGCCTGATGCGCGCCGCCACCTGGCGCGCGCTTTTGATGGGGACCTCCTTTTGAGGAAAACTCAGCATTTTTGGATTTTTCATGAAAAAATATGCATGCTCACAAATGGCCAAGAAATTTTGATAGGTTTTGAGCTTCCAAAAAGGTAAAAAACACCTCAAAAATGACCTTTCTACCCCTTTTTGGACATACAAGAAGCAGTGCTGGGAGAACTCAATTTTTGAGGGTAAAATAGAGGCCAAATTCAAAAATTCCATTTTTCTGGAAAGTATACAGGTAGACCTTTCCAACGAGCACACTTGGAGAAAATTTGGACACCGGGAAGGCCTCCAAAAGCAGCTAGAAAAATGCACTATGCATAGGGAAATCGGCGGCGCATTGGAGGAATTTTGCTCATTTTAGCCAAAAAACTTTGTTTTCGCCTAGTTTCTTGACAGTTTGACTTTTCTCCTTCTAATTGTCAAACTCATGATGTAACTTAATGTGAATTGATGGATTTTGATGTAATTATGCTAAATTTTCACTCATAGAGGTAGATTCATCCATGAAAAGGTAATTTGCAACTGAATGAATCAGTTCCCTAGTTTTTAGAGGCAAGTTGTTCCACTGCCTACTTTTTAGTTCTTAGTTTAGAATTTGTTGGAACAGCTCCTTAACTTATGTGCTCGACACCTAGAGGCTAGGATGAATTTTTGATTGCCTATATCTTGTAATTTTTCAGTCATTAGCAAAGGTTGTACTTTTGGGAAAGCTTGGAGCTTCATTGTATACACATTTCAACAGTTTGGCTAAGGAATAGACCAGGGTTTGCAGCACTTTATGGGATTCCTATGGCATATTGATTTTGGTATTTGTGTTTCCTTCTATAATTTTAAGTTTACATGTGTTTTTTGTATGCCATCATCTCTCTTTTCTTCATCTTAACTAAATAAAACAAGATTAAAGGTATAATTCATTGATTTGCAGTGCTCTACCTAGGGTTTGTTTAGTTATTTATGTTTTCAACTGTTTGAAGAGGATCCCTGAGACTTTCTTTCCCTCTTCAACTCCTCACCTATCTAAAATATCTCCATCTCATTCAATTTGAAGTACCAAACCATTTGCCTACCTTTCCCCATAGATATCTCTGCAAAACTAAGCCTCATTCCCCAGACGCAAATCTTCCTTTCACATTTGAGCCAACAAAACATCATCAAATTTAATCAAACTCTTCTGCACACATACCTAGCCTAAAATTAGTGTTCACATTAGACATCTCAAGCCATCATTGATCATATTTTGCTGAGATTGACAAGGAGAGAGCCCTCTCCCGACCTGGTAGGGCTAGCTACTAGGTTAAGCATGGTTTGATGTTATCCTAGATCTTACCTTTCTCAGCTTGAGATAGATTTAGGCACTAACAGGCCCAAAAATTGGAGAGGAAATTATTTGGGTCCAACCCCTTCCACATTACCAATGTGGCAACAATTACAGCTGCCACTTCTTTTAACACCTACTGCTACACCTCCCATACGATCCCAATTACCTTTACAACCTAATCTTAACCCAAATAATAAGGAAACCTAGGCTTTATAATCTCTCTTCCTTCCAAACTTACTACATCACTGATCCAGATTTAAACAAGAATGCAACAAATTATAGAGATAACCATAAACACAGAGATGCAGTGGAAATAATACTTCATTTCATTAATGTAAAATACTGAAATATGCTTACAATCAGAAATGGAAATAAACTAGCTAGGGCGATGGTAGCTTATCTCTGAAAGAGATGTGATAGCTACATGCCTCTGAACTGTGTTACAATGAGGCTCGAAGGCCTATTTATTGTTGAGAAAACAATGGAAAACCCTTACATTCCAAAACCTAACCCTAGGAGATGAAACGCCAAACTGTGGGCCCCGTTTGGGGGTAAGTTGGTACATCAACTTCCCGGGGTCGTAACTTTAGCATATGATCTCCGTTTGATGCGTACCATAGCTCATTAGAAAGATCTATTCGAGCACTATCATTGTTGAAACGCGCAACATGGTCCATTCCATGGACTCATGTTGCCCCCGGATTTCCCAAAAAATGTCGTTTAGGGCCTCAAAATAGCTCTAGAAGTTTAGGACCCAAAAAACTGCTAAAAATAGTAAATTGTGCTATAATTAAGGAAATTGAAAAACTGAAAGAAGCACTGGTGGGGATCGAAGTGGAATTAGCGAGTGGCCACCAATATCCACCTGGATCATTCCGCCCCCCTTAGGAAGCAATGGTCCCCATTGTGTTGAGTTCCTCCATGAGATGAGGGAACTTCTGCTGAACTTGGTCCCTGGTGAGCCACTTGCCCTGGTGAAGGAGTTGGCCTGCTTTGACAACTCGATACAGTTGGATATTCTACTGCCGAGTGTGCTTGATCTATCTGTCCATGATCTGATCAGTTGTAGCGTGTTCCATGCAATCTAGATTTAACTCTATGGGTGTGAGTTGTTTTGCAATGTTGGATGTGTCTAGTAATGGTGGAAAGTATGGCCGAAGGCAATCCACATTGAACACTGGGTGCAGGCCAAGGAATGGGGGAATCTTGAGCTCAAATGAACTGTCTCCCACATCCTTGGTAATGGTGTAAGGACCATATCGGAGTGGTTTGAGTTTCCAATAGGCTCTGGTAAGGCATTCCTTTCGCAAATGCAACCAGACTTTATCACCCACCTGAAACTTGTGTGGCACCCGATGTTGATCATGTCGCTGCTTGTACTTGGCATTTGATTTCTCTAGAATATCATGGACCTGCTGGCGAATATGTTGGATTTGCTCAATGAAATTGTTTGCCTTATCTGTTTAAGACTGGACATGAGCCGAATCTGCTTGAGTAGCTACAAATGGCATGGCCACATCGATGGGACATAGTGGCTGGAATCCCAAGCCCACCTGAAAAGGGTTGTGGCCAGTTGAGCTATGGAGAGCCTGGTTGTAGCTATGCTGAACATAGGGGAGGCTCTCGTCCCATGTGCATGGATGCTTTGAGTTGTACATGCACAAAATGTGTACGATCATCCGGTTGACGACCTTTGTCTGGCCATTAGTTTGAGGATGGAAGGTTGTGGACTTAGTGAGTTTGGTGTCCAACATCGACCAGAGACTAGACCAAAATGTACTGAGGAACCTACTGTCCTGATCTAAGATGATAGAATGTGGGATCCCAAAGTGTACCCACACTCGTTGAAAGAAGAGTTTAGCAGTGGCTTCTGCTATGATATTCTTCTTGCAGGCCGCCATAATGGCCATCTTCGAGAACCTATCAACGACCACAAAAACACAGTCATTTCCATGCTTAATTGAAGGAAGGCCTGACATGTAATTCATGGAGATGGATTCCCAAGGTCGACTAGGGGTAGGCAGCGGGGTATAGAGGCCTTGCTTCTTGATAGTCAGTTTAGCAATGGCGCAGAAAGTGCATGATCGGATGTATTTCCCGACATCCTGTCAGAGATTCGGCCAATAGAAATACTTCTGCAGTACTGCCACCATGTTTTTGAGCCCGAAACGCCCAACAGCCTGACTATAGTGTGCTTCCCAAATCATCTGGGCACGCTTGCTTGAAGGAACACAAAGGTGACCCAGGTAGCATAACAAGTCATCCTGGAGGTGAAAATCTGGAACATGCTGACCCTCCAAGAGTGTCTAGTATCTGTGGCCGAATTCCGGGTCGCTTTTGTAGAGCAGTGGCCAATTAAAAATCTCATGCACACAAGAGTTGAGCACGGTGGTTAAAGCCATGATCGGTGGTCGACTGAGGCTATCTACAACATTATTGGTGTTACCCTTCTTATACTTGATATTCAAATGGAACTGTTGTAGGTATGTGGACCACTTCTAATGGCGATCATTCTGCAATTTCCCTTGGGTCTGTATGAACTACAAGGGTCGATGGTCTGTGTGGATGACCATTTCCTTCCCCCAAAATGTAATGCTTCCATTGTTGACAGGCCTACACAATGGAATACATCTCTTTGTCATAAGTGGGATACTTTCAGACTGTGTCTAAAAGTGTCTCACTGTGATATGCCACTGGATGCCCGTGTTGAGTAAGGACTACCCCAATAGCATACTCAAAGGCATCTGTCTCAACCTCAAATGGTTGTTGCAAGTCTGGTAATGCAAGAACTGGTGCCGAGCAGAGGCGATATTTCAACTCTGTGAATGCCTTCTATTGAGATTCAGACCAACAAAATTTTTCTTTCTCTCCTCCCTTGGTGACTTGACTCAAGGGCCAAGTGATATGAGAAAATCCCAACATGAACCTACGGTAGAAGTTAGCAAGGCCTAGAAAGCTACGAAGCTCCGTCAGAGTGGATGGAGATGGCCAATCCCAATTGACTTGGATCTTGGCTGGATCCACATGCACCCCCCGTTCATCAATAATGTATCCTAGATATTGAACCCGGGTCATGCCAAAAGTGCATTTCTCCAACGTGGCACATAACTTGTGTTGCCGCAGTGTTTGGAGAACCTGTCGGATGTGGTGGAGGTGCTCTTCCCAACTCTAGCTAAAGATCAAGATGTCATCCAAGTATACCACTACAAATGAGTTGGTGAATGGCCGTAAGATATCATCCATTAGTCTCATGAAGGTTGCAGGAGCATTCGTCAATTCGAAAGGCATAACCAACCATTCGAAAAGGCCCTCCTTAGGTTTGAAGGCAATCTTCCACACATCGGAGGGTTCGATTGGTACCTAGTGATATCTTGACTTCAAATCAATCTTGCTTAAATATGTTTCCCCCTTTAGTTGGTCCAGGAGGTCATCAATCCATGGGCTTGGGTACCTATTATGAATAGTGATCTTGTTTAGTGCCCAATAGTCAATACAGAGTCTCCAAGTCCCATCCTTCTTCTGTACCAGCATGATCGGGCTCCCACAGGGCGATGAACTCGGATGGATGTGACCTTTTTGCAACAGCTCCTGAATCTGCCTCTTGATTTCATCATTCTCTAGAATAGAGCGTTGATAGATTGGTCCATTGGGTAGCGGCACACCTGGGGTCAGATCAATGGAGTGCTTGACTTGACAATGCAGAGGAACCCCTGCGGGGGAGGTGAAGATGACCTCGTACTCCTCCACAACCTTGTCCATCTATAGTTGTCGTGTGGAGGGGCCCTGTCTGGAGGTTGTGGCCACCATCTTCTTCTTTTCTTGAGGGCGTATCATCAAGAAAACAAATTTCCTGGTTTTGGAAATGATCTTACTACATTGTTTTGTAGTAGCCAAAGAGATGGCGGTAAGCGGTGCTACCTCTGGTATCCTGTACAACTTATTTCCCAAACTAACAATAACAGCACGGGGCCTTGATTCATACACAACATGTCTCTTCCACAAGTATGGTTGTCCTAATAACACATAACAAACTTCAAGGGGAGCAATGTCTCACAATACCTCATCCATGAAGGGCTTGATGTTGTATGGAAGATGACACTGTTGGCTCACGCGAAGATCACGTCCTTGGTGCAGCCACTCGATGGTGTATGGTTGTGGATGTGCTATGGTCGGTAAGCCCAACCGCTTCACGACCTCTGCCGAAATGAGGTTATTTTGGCTCCCACTTTCAACAATGAACTGTAGCAGGGAGCCCTTTACCCACATCTAAGAGTGGAAGAGACAATCCTCCTCTTTTGGATCTTCGGGTTCCTCCTTCTAGGTCTTTGTGGTGGAAACTATAGCATTGGGCTCTGCATCAATAATCTAATTCCCTTTTTCATTCCCCTTATCGGGTTTTGACTCAGAGTCAGAACATGCATCTGATTCTGAAACTTTTAGCTCAGCCACCAGTGACTGCTTGGCCTGACACTCACTTGTGTTGTGAGTGGAGCTCTTATGGAACTCACAGCACTTTCCTGTGTCCTTTTTTGGCTTCACGGTGTTGTTCTTTGCTTGTAGCTTTGGCAGGTTGTATTGGGATGCCCTGCCTTGGCTTTGTCCTTTGTTTTGCAGTTTGGGGGCACTTTTCCCTTGTTTCGGATTCACAAACCGAAAGTCTCACTTATTCTATTTAGACTTTTTCTCCACCTTGACGGCATATCAATATGTCGTGCCAAGCGAGGAGATGTTCAGGAATTCTATTTCTTCCTGGATGTACTTCTGCAGGAAACCATGGTATTTGAGTACCAAATGATGCTATGTATCCTTGATACCCAACTTTGTGTGAAGGGTATGGAAAATATTGGTAAACTCCAGTACGTCTTGGTCCCTTCCCTGCCGCAACATGGTCCACTTTATGTATTGATCCTCATAGCTTCCGATAGGGTAGTACTACTACTTGATGGCATCCCGGAATGAATTCCAAGTTGGTGCGACTGAAAATAGTGAGCCTGTACTTTCATCGTTCTGCTCATAGTAGGTTTCCCACCAATCCTTGATGTGGGGGGCTGCTTTGAGAAGAGCGAAAATAATCTTTTCCCGACTGGAAAAATCATGAACAGAAAAATAATCCTCAGCACATTTAACCATTTATCAACAACATCTGTGTCTATCTGACCCTTGAATATGGGGATTTCAAAATTAACTTGTACCTTAAATGGTGTGGTGTTTCCAGAGTTGTTGTTGGAAGCCGATGCGTTGCCCTTGGGTAGCCACTGAAGGATCTGGGCAAAGTTGTCCATCATCGCGTTCCTTTGTCACTCGAGGGCTGCTTCAAGCAAGATTTTGATAGGATCTCCTACCCCCTCATATTTCTTTTCATCCACCATGGGAGGCCATTGGGATTTGCGAGGCTGGTCTTGCAAAGGTTCGACCAGTTCAAGCCCTAACTCCTTATATCCCGACCGCGTTGGGGACATGCAAAGAAAAACAAAGAAGAAAAGTAGACCGCTTTGATACCACTAATCTGGATTTAAACAAGAATGCAACAAATTATAGAGATAACCATAAACACAAAGATGCAGCGGAAATAATACTTCTTTTCATTAATGTAAAATACTGAAATATGCTTACAAACAGGAATGGAAATAAACCAGCTAGGGCGATGGTAGCTTATCTCTGAGAAGAGATGTGGCGGCTACATGCCTCTGAACGATCTTACAATGAGGCTCAAGGGCCTTTTTATTATTGAACAATAAGAGAAAACCATAAACAACCAAAATCCTAACCCTAGGAGATGTAACACCAAGAGTTTGTGGGCCCCGTTGGGGTGAGTTGGATAGCCAACTTCCTGGGGTCGCGAATTGGTCATATTATCTCTGTTTGACATGCATGATAGCCCATTGGAAAGATCTCTCCAAGGACTATTATGGAAAAGACGATTTTAGACAAAAAATCATTGGCGATAGATTTCCTAAAAAATGTCATAGGGAAAAAACGTCGTTTAGGGCCTCAAAATGGCTTCGGAAATTTAGGACCCGAAAAACTACTAAAAATAGTAAAATGTGCTATAATTAAGGAAACTGAAAAATTGAAAGAAGCACTGGTGGGGATCCAAGTGGAATTAGTGGGTGGCCACTAATATCCACCTGGATCAATCACTCCCTTTGCATGTAATGAAATCCATCTATGATCGGGAAAAGTAGTAAAAACCTCTCTTGTCATCACTAAGGAAGGATGTGAATCTCCTAAGGGCGGTCCTCTAAACTCTCACGGGACTACTATAGTAGGTCAAGGTGATGTTGTTACACCTATAGTAGCTAACCTGAATAATGTTGGTACATTTGTATCAACTGACCCGACCATTACAATAACTAAGGACCCCCCATATCCGCAAATATTATCAAAAACTATGATGACTTCACAAGATGACTCCAATGTTCTCAGAGAGGTGAAAAATCTACATGTCAGGATTCTCCTATTGCAAGCTATCAAGGATGTTACCATCTATGTGAAAACAATAAGGGACCTGTGTGTTAAAAGAAACTGGAAGAAATCCTAAAAACCTTGTCACTATCCATGTGATGGGGAAATTATCATAATTAATGACTGGTCAATCTTCGTTGACTAAAATATAACGATCTAGGGAATCCTACAGTTACCATTTACATTAATGAGATTCCCATCCCCAATACACTAATTGATTTAGGGGCAACAATTAACATAATGACTAAAGTCCTTACCATCCTAGGTTTGCACGGGTTGAGACAAACACCTACTGTACTTGAATTAGTGGACAGGTCTTGTGTTAATCCATAAGGGGTACTAGGAGTAGTTAGTATAGTGGATTCCTGGAGATATCCAGTAGATTTTATTATCCTAAAACCCAAATCAAATTTATAGGGGAATCCCTTAATCCTGAGAAGACCCTGGTTGGCCACTACAGATGCATTTATAAGTTGTAGGTCAGATTGTATGACAATTTCAGATAGACAGGCTACGAAAAACCTCAGCCTTTACCCCCCTTTAAAACCAAGTAGGGAGATGTGAAACCCCTTGTGGAATGATTTTGAACCCAAATCAGATAACTCCCAACCACTTCTTACCCTCGATAAAGCCTAGTACATTAAGGATGAGACAAAATATGATATTATAAATGGTTTTATAAGTAATCCTCTTTTTTTTGCTTCTACTAAGAACTCATGGGAGGAAGAGGTTGTGGAGGATTTGATCTTTGAACGTATGAATACCACTCCAAACATCAAGGGCAGATTGGTTGAAATAGAACCAGGTAAAGATCTAAACGTTAACCCGAACTTGACTCCCAAACAAAACAAAATTTTGTTACAACTGTTAGAAAAGTATAAAATATCATTCGCGTGAGATTACACAGATATGAAAGGAATTCATCCTAGCCTATACACCCACCATATTTACTTAAAAGAGTGTTACAGTCTAGTTAGACAGCCACAGCAACGTATGAACCCAAGACTTAAGGAGGTAGTAAAGGAAGAATTACAAAAACTCCTAAATGTTAATGTTGGCTTGATGGAACCTGACCCAGATTCATATTTAACTACACCAACCAACAAAGCCCTAAACTGTTGGCCCTTTCAGCAACAACCTACGTAGCGCAGGTTGCAGTCTCACCTAAAGCAATATTGGGGGATGCTAGAACCATATTTATGCATCCAGAGGCCTATGTGATGGGTTCTTGAAGTTCGTATGGCTTAGATCTTCCTTCGCATGGCTTTATAAATTTTGGATGGACAACTACTGCAAACCTATCTAACAACTTCCAAATCCTTGTGAAGGTGGTTAATTATACTTATCATGCATAAATATTACAGATCTACCAGTTTCACGTAGTAAATAAGCATTAATTCATATTAAACAGATTACAGAGCGAAGATACATAAACTTTGTAGATGCTTCGATTTCAGCCCAAAATAGTCTTTATTAGGTAGAAACGTTTAGATATAGACTTTTTATCCCTGCACACTCAGTTGCAAGGGCCCACGCACTCAGCTGACCAACTTACCAAGGTCTTCACACACTTAGCAGCAGGAGCCTTCCCCTTTCGCCTAAGTATAGGAAACAAACCTTTCCCGCCTTAGCACCTTGACCTTACAATGATTCTTTTTTAATCCCATTCTCTTCTAGGACTCGCTATGACTCAACTTTATATAGCATTTCTTTATAATACAATGGTTTGTGAACCATGGGTGGGTCTCAAAACAACTCTATCACCTACACACCTATGAGACTAAAGTCCCTTTGAATTCTACTAGCTTCACATTCCACTTTCCACATTTCATAGAGACTTTACATTCACTATAAAATTGACTCAAAACTTAACAAAATTGACCCTAGGGACCCCATCCCAATAGACCCCCAACACAAATTGGTTGACTCATGCTCGAGTCACTCAACTAGCACCTCTATCTTGTTGCGGAGGTCACTGAACTCCGCCTTCAACATATATATGTTAGAAAAACCCAACACCACGTCCTATTACACTTCCTCTACCAGTGTTTCTGTAGTTGGGTCTTCCTTCATGAGGCACATCATCCTTTGAGTCTATTAGACTGTCTTCAACATTTCCTGGACTGACATAGTAAGTTGACTTGCTTCCTTTGTCTATGGTTGTATTCTAGCCTTTAAGACGACTTATTTTCTCCATAGCTCTTCAATTTGGGATTGCAATTGTTTTCCTTCTTGTAATCAAGTGAAGCGCTAGACTAGCGCCAAAGTGCACATAGTCACCCTGAGTTCATCAAAATTTTGTTATTCCTTTCGGATATCTATGCCAATGTTTTGTAGGTTTGGGTCCTCATGTAGAGTCATCCATAGTTCCATTTCCTGTTTGAATATCAGTGTACAACTTATGACTGTGACATCCAAAATAGCCATGCTCTCCCTTATGGTTGTTCTGCACTTCTCCCAGACCTCTGGCAGAATGGTTAGTTGCAATTTCAACTGGATCTCTGAGATCTTCATTTTGAATTCAAATGTTACCTGGCTAACCTCATCCTTTGATTCGCTGACTGTGGTAGCCAACTTCTGAATCATCATTGTTTCTACTGCATCTTCTGGAATGTGAAGCTCTGGTAGTGCCTGACAGACCTATGTAATTGTTTCCTCCAAGATATGGCTTCACACTACTAGTTCTTCATTTTCCTTCCGTGCCTAATTTTTTTGGGAAAATATCTTCTCGTTGTTGATCTTTGCCTCACTGATAACTGATAGTTTGTGTTTCTCCCTAATTCGAAGCACGTCTGAGACCCCCTGATGAAGTGCGTGAAGGGCCTAAATAGGCAACGTAGCTAAGTTGATACTCACCGCCTTGATCTATCCGAGCTAGGATTTTTCTTCATCTACTTATGCATGTAGTGATCCCTATAGTAATGGGATCACTTTGAGGTCCAAAGTCATGTCGGTTTCCTTCACAGTCATGATTTCTTGCTACAGTATCACTTGAATCCCACTCAACTGTCCCATGCTTGCCTGAACTCAACCTGTTTGAATCTACAACTCACGAAGATCCTTCTGTGTGCTCCCTAACATCTGCATATACTACTGCTTGAACTATGTCCAAAACTTCGTCATTGTGTCATGGATCTTGTCTCTGATCTCTTCCAAGTCCCCCTCAGTGAAGACCATTGGATCCTCATGTGCATGCTTATCATATTTTTGTTTCTTTATGGTCTCGGAAGTGGTCTCCCTGGTCTGCTTCTACAATTTAAAGGAGGTTCTCTATTCCTTTCCACTGCCTCCTTCCTCCTCGGACCCTTCTTTTTCTGTAGTATGTTAAGAAGTAGACTCCTCAACCTCTATCATGGCCTTCTTCGTAGTGCACTCCTTTTCAGGAGTTGCCTTAGCAACAACTTCCTTCTTTTTATGTGCTACTTTTTCTTGGGTTGCTGCCTGCTCAGCCTCTTTCTTTTTCTTCATTGCCTTCTCCTGAGAATTAGCCTACTTAGATTCCTTTTCCTTCTGTGCTGTCATGGCCTTTGTAGAGGAACTTCCCCTGGCCATGCTTGTTCCTGTGCTGAGATCTAATGGCTACCGCCACTCACCTGGCCATTTTTCCATGACTTCCTCTACATCCGCATCTGTGACTAGGTATGGAAACTTGTACCATAATTTCTTAGGATCCTGCCTTGCACGTATGGATATGTTTTGAAAATATTCTTTAAACTTTGCGTAGGCCTCCAATTGCCAAAACAGGGTAGGTGACAACCTTGGCCACTGGCTAATCACTATGTGAAGGTCCATCTTGACCAACACCCAGAATATATTTGTCTCCATGACCCTCTTTGGGTCCTTTGTCACCCACAACGAAGTGAACTTCGCTGCCTCTGGTAACATAGCATCTTGTGGAGGGAACTGGTTGTCCTATGGTAGCCTCCACAGGACAAGGGTAATCAATAATAGAAGCCAAGCATAATGGAATGCCTTGATCTCATCTTATGCTTCATGATAATTATCGAGACAGGGTCAATTTTGGGGCAAAAGCCAAAGTTTTGGGGTGAAAAGCCCAAGTTTTGTTGTAAATAATGTAAAGAATCTGCAAGTTGTGGTCACAGGGCATGTAGATAGTAAAGTGTCATAAAGGTTTTTACCCTTCATTTGTGTAAGTTGTGTTAGCGTTTATAGATCTACCCATGGTCCACAAACCATGGGATTGTATAAGTAGGAGAGTCTTAGAGAATCTAAGGCATAACGATTGATGACAAAGATGAATTTAATGAGTCAGTAGAGAAAAGAGTGAAGAATACTTAGAGTAGAAGAGAGGCTCTACATCTATGTGCATAGAGGCCTAGAGCAGATTCTGTAGCTGAGTGCGTAGACCTTTGCAGCTGAGTGCGCAGGGAAGTCTTGAGTTTGTAAGAAGAACTGAAGTATTAGTAGAGTTTTTTCTAGAAATTCATGTGTTTGTCTATTTACTTCTGTTATGAATGAATGATGGGTTTATGAATTAATATTGTATTGATGCATGACTTTACATGATTTATATTGTCATATGAATGCAAGTAATAGTAACTATTTACGTGAAGAATATCTTGTTGCATATTAAAGTTATCGAACGCTTAAACTGATCTGGGTAAATACGGGATTAAGGGTAATCACAAAGGCATGTAAGTGGTTGATTCACTTGTTTAGGGTTCACGAAAGTTAGTCATGAACATTCACAGAGGTATAGAAGATTATTAAGGGAAGTTATATCGATATGCACTAAAGGCTTATCGATCTGTGCGAAGGTAGGTTTATGGCATAAAACGACATTACACTAATCGCTAGGTGTAGAAACTTGGTTTCGACATCCCCCCATATTTCTTCGGGTGAGACTTCAATCCATGATCTACAGGTTGATGCTAAAATGGCTAGTAGCGTAGGGATTTGTTTGGCAAAACTAACTATGAACCTAGTTCAGGACCCAGTAAGCCAACAAATGGTTCCATTGTCAGGATCAGGATTTGCATAAAGAGATGTGTGATGTCGCATCACTAGAATCCAACTAAGAAGGAAACTGAGGAGTAGTTGGATAGAAATATCCACGAATTCGCAGTGCAAGAAAACAAAAATATGTACCTGAAAAAATAACAGTAGTTGGATAGATATATGTACATAGAGATACACGAAATTTTCTTTTGTTCCTTCCTAATCAAACTATACAAGTATATTTCTAAATTAGCAAACCACTAAGAAAGGTGGAGGCTTGACGTCCAATAGTTTGTACCTCAGAGCTAGTGCAGAGATTGGAAGCCTTTGAAGATAATATCATGTGCACTGTCGATCAATGGCTTGATCGTATCATAGGAGGATTTGTGACAGAATTCACGGTTGATACCTTAGTCAGCTACAATGAAGTAGAGTGATGCTTCTTCAAGGGACCACGAGGTAAGCATTTAATATCTTTGAATACTTGGATTAAGATTCTCTTGTGTGAAAAGTAGGTTATGCCATTACCTTGATGTTTGGAGCTATGCGAAGTGGAAATTTATTGAGGGATAGAGGGAGGAAAGGCCCTGAATATAGCTCGTTGATTGAGCCTCCTCTAAGTGATGATGAAGGAGTACCACAAGCTTCACCACAAAGTGTTGTCTAGTTAATAAGGCAAGGCTTTTCATGAATAACTCATCCATCCACACCACCTTTTCCCACACTGCTACCATCTCCGCCACTGTTTAATATGTTGAATACAATGAAGTTGCCCATTTTCAAAGGCTTGGGAAATGAGGACCTGAACTAGTTTTGGTTCGTTGGGAAGGTCGTGTGGACAACCCAAAATATTATGGATGATATTATGAAGAAAGTGAAATTGGTTACTAATCTATAGGATCACATTCTAACATGCTACATTAAGTACTGCACTGGTAACCTGATGGCTTCATTAGTGGACACTTGGACTGCGTTGAATAAGGAATTCAGTAGGCCCAAGTTTGAATCACAATCAGTTGTCGGATTCAAGGAAATCATGATGAGGCCTGGAGAAACAACCTGGGAGCTGGATCAGAGAATGAAGCGCCAGATTCGCGAAGCTAACATGAATCATACAGATGGGCAGCACCGCGAAGGGTTTGTAGCTTCACTCTTGCCCCACCTAAGGGTTTCTTTGTCACAAAATAAGATTGGGATGCAGGTGGAACCCCTGCAAATTTCAATGAGGTTGCATGAGACACTGATTCAAGATGTTGCTTTGGGAGTTTAGCAGATTCACGCTGAGTTACAGAATATTTTCCTAGAGTTTCAAATCCTCAAGAAGGATAGAGCGGCTTAGCCAGAGGCGTGCGAAGAAGTTTGGTGTCTGAAATGTAAGAGTCAATGGCATGATAAAGATCATTGCCCTGTCTTCGTCAATTATGTTGCAGGAGGAGGGCCAATGCCTCTAAGGTTGGAAGCTCAAGAAGGGCCAAGTGTAGGGCCCACACTGTGGTGTGCTATCTATTGGGTAGCTAGAAAACATGTAATAGACAATTGTCACTTGCTGCAGAAATTTGTGCAGACACTGCAACGACTCTTTTGCAACTTCTGAAAATCAGTGGGCCACGATGAGCGTAAATGCCATAGCTATGAGCTGATGATGGAGAGAAAACTCATGTATCAAATGCAGATAGAGACTCAACCTCCAAATCAAGGCATTAGGGGAGCGTGTGCAAGATATCAAGGGCACAGACAAGGCCAAGAAGGAGGAGGACCTGGTAGAGGGCGGGGACAAGTCATTTGTTACAATTGTGGAGTGAGAGAACACTATACATGGGAGTGTACAAGCCTGACATGCCTGTTGTTCCCATACTGTACTCAGTTCAATCACGCGATAGAAGACTACCATGTATTGATAGCTAAGATGCATGAGAAGAGGGTGCAGCCTCAGCAGCCTACCCAGAACCTACAGCTGATGAAGCTGAACCCTGTGAAGAATATCCTAATGTGAATATCATACTGCAAAGTGGAATGACATCTGGTGACGATAAAGGAAAAAAGCCTGAATAAAGTGGGGAGGTCTGCAAGGCTCCAGAAAAAGAGGTTGGGTTTGATTTCGAGGGCACAAAAGAAACATTCATGGAAGTGAAGAAAAGCTTTGCTAAGGTCTCTACCTCAGGAAGCCAGGATAATATATCTAAATAAATGGACCTCTCTATGCTTACTACGTTCTTGGAGACATGTATGAAGTTGATACATGATATCAAGGCCATGAAAGGATTACAAGAGTTTATAAATGAATGTGTTGGTAGAGAAACTGCTCCTGAAGGACCTCGCATAGTCAGAAACATTGGTAAGCATAAGACAAGAATTGAGTGTGAGATGAGGCTCACTACGCAAATAGGAGAATATGAAATGGACCAATTTATTCTGGATCTTGGGTCGAATGTGAATGTTTTTCCTAAATAGACATGAGATAGAATGGGGAGGCATGTGCTATAGTGGTCTCCGATTCAATTGAGGATGTAAAATCAATAGAAGTTATCGACATGGGAAGATTGCAAGGAGTGATGGTAGACATTGAAGGCACGAGCACGTTGGCTGATTTTGAAGTGATAAAGATTGTGGATGATAGAAATTCATACCCCACGCTACTTGGGATCGATTGGGCTATTTACATGAATGGGGCAATCAATTTGAAGAAGTGTACAATGTCATTTGAAAGGAAACCGCTTAGCGTAGTAGTACCATTGGACCCTGCGGAAGGACTGTGCTATACTGAACTGGCTCACGATTCTGAGGAAAGCCACGATGATCTAGACCAGAAATATAAAATAACAACGTGATATCAAGATTGGGTTAATCCAACAGCTAATGTATGCATTGCATGGGACCGCGAAAGTTCCTATACATCAGATTAAGATGAAGAGCTGGAGCATTGGAAGAATAGGTTGCATGAAGTATCTACATTGCACTCTAACATGATGACTAAATTGTTGCGTTGTGTATCATCGGAGGTAAGGATTTTTCCTTATTATGATGGTCTAACTAACGTAGATAAATTTTTGGATGCGTTTGAAAGGGAAGTGCCTGAGGAGCATCACTTCCAAGCACTATATTTGTCACTATGTGCTATGCTCGCAAGGTGGGTGGGTATGCATAAAGGTAGTCTTGATGGATGATGTGAATGCAGAAAAATGATGAGGTTGCAGTTTGGTTGCCAAAAAGTGCGGCTAATAGAGAAATATGATGGGAGGAAATATCTACGTGATCACTTAGCCAAATGGACTGATGCTTATGGAATGGAGCTGCAACCGCAGTGGGTGCATTTATTCTATCACACTTTGGATGTAATACCAATGAACTAGTACCTGGAAACAGAGCTCCGCCATGGCACTGATGAGTGGGATATTTTGAGACTAGGATTTTTGCTGACATTCATCTTTGAGGATGGATTTGAATGCATTGATGAGGCATTGTAGGAGGTCAAGGCCGCGATCTTTAGAATACCACAGGACCCATTGGATCTGATTCAACCAGATTGGACCACCTAGTTGCGCCATGCGCTGGAGTGCTATAATATGACTGATGAAGAAGAAGAGGAGGATCTAAGGAACATTAACATACCAGAGGTAGAAGGTCACTACGAAGTTGAGGGACCATAGATAGAGAATCCAGATATCATTGTGTCATTAAAAACCTGACAGGTAAACATTGGCACAGAGGCAGAACCAAAGTTTGCAAAGATAGGGAACTATTGGGATGATGCTATGGTGGATAAGGTCATTGAGTTACTTCACAAATATTAGGATATGTTTCCCACAAAATTTTTGGACTTAAAAGTCATCATCGATGATTTGGGAGTAATGAAAATAACTTTAAAACTGGATGTGAATCCTGTTAAGCAGAGACCATATCGCATTAAGCCCAAATACAATGAAAAGGTCCATCAGGAGTTGGATAAGATGCTTGCAACAGGTATTATTGAACCAATGGAGGAATCTGATTAGTTGAGTCCAATTGTGGTACAAGAAAAGAAGCAAAAGGATGAAATAAGGATTTGTGTAGATCTGAGGAAGCTCAACAATGCCTATGTTCATGATCCTCTTCCAACTCCATTCATAGATGAAGTATTTTATAATGATGGTGGGCAAGACACCTATTTGTTCACTGATGGGTTCTCTGGATACCGTCAAATTAAGATCGTGTAAAAAGACAAGAGTAAGATGACCTTTATGACTGAGTGGGGATGCTTTCATTATATGGTAATGCCTTTTGGGCTCAAAAACATGGGTCGACGATCTTCTCGTGTGTAGACATCGCGGTGTTCACACAGTTCATTCACAAATTTTGTAGGTATAATTTGATGATTGGACAATGTTTGGACTGGTAAAGTGCCATGTAGCTAGTTTTCCCTTGATATTGGATATGTAACGAAGGTATCAGATCACACAGAACTTGAAGAAATGCTTATTTTGTGTCCCTTTCATAATATTGTTGGGTCATGTGGTCTACAAACAAGGATTAATGGTGCACCCTGCTAAGATCATGCTTATAATTAATTTGGAGGTGCCAAGAAGTGTTAAACAGTTGCGCCCAACACTGGGTCATAGTGGATACTATTAGAAGTTCATTAGGGGTTATGCCTAGATTACCGTGTCGATGGAAAAGCTACTAAAGAAGGATGCTACATTATGTTAGGATGAAGAATGTCAGCAAACTCTAGATGTATTGAAGGAGAAAATGGTCACCACACCAATCGTAGTATTCATGGATTGGAAGAAGGAATTTCATGTGCATGTGAACGCTTCATGTATTACACTGGGAGTAGTGCTAACACAAACCGGTGAAGGAGAATTGGATCACCCTATAGCATTTTCAAGCAGGAAGTTGTCTAAGGTCGAAAACAATTATTCGACGACAAAGTGCAAAGGGTTGGCTATGGTGTACGTGCTCCAGAAGTTCAGACGTTACCTACTAGGCAGACACTTTAAGTTGTATACAGGCCATTCTACATTAAAATACCTAGTCAACAAGCCTGTGTTGGGGTGGAAAATATGCAGATGACTAATGTTGTTTCAAGAGTATGATTTTGAAGTAATTGTGAAGCCAAGGTGATTGAATGCAGGGCTAGATTATCTATCGCGCATTGAAACAGGAGAGGAGCCTACCAATTTAGAAGAAGGGATGCCTAACATGCAGCTCTTTGTGGTGCATGTAGCAGATTATCACTTTGTAGACATTATCCACTTCCTGACTACGGGAATGGATCTAAAAGGATACATGAGTCAACAGAAGAAGGAATTGGTGGTGCGCGTGGCAAATGTTTCTGTTATTGTAGGCCACTTGTATAAAATGGGATCAAATGAGATACTGTGACACTATGTGCCTAATTTTGAATGAAACAGTATCCTAGATGAAGCTCATGGAGGGGTTGCGAGAGGCCATTATGTAGGAAAATAAACAACGCAAAATATTTTACACGCTAAGTTGTGGTGGTTGACGCTGCATAAGGATTCCAAAGTGTATTGTAGGGCATACGACGCATGCTAGAGCACTAGAAAGCCATCCCAGAGGGATGAGCTACCTTTCAATCCACGGGTATCATTGCAACCATTTGAGAAATGGGCAATTGATTTTGTAGGATGATTCAACCTCCAAGCAAGAAGACAGCTGCATGATATATCATCGCCGTGACCGAGTATTTGACCAGATGGGCAAAGGCATAGCCCGTGAAGGACTATATAGGGGCAACAACAATGGATTTGTTATTTGAATCTATGTTGACCAAGTTCAATGTCCAGAAGATTTTGATGAGTGATCGCAGTATGCATTTCCTCAATGAAATGATCAACGTGCTGACAGAAGATTCCAAGTTTATCACCAGAAGAGTACATCATATCATCCTCAGGCCAATGGGACGGTTGAGGCATTTAATAAAATATTGGAGGGTATGATGAAAAAGGTTTACAATGCGTAGAGGAATGATTGGGACATGCATGCACCAGCAGTATTATGGGCTTATGTAACTACTTGTAAGAAGCTTACTGGTCAGACACCTTTTACCTTGGTCTATGGTGTAGAGGTTGTGATGCCTATGGAGTACATTGTGCTTAGTCTACACATAGTAGTGTTCATAGGAATGGTGGACTGCGAAGCTTTAGAAGAGTGGCTCACGTAGATAGCAGAGCTTGAGGAAGATATATTTTTGGCTAGATTCCATCAATAGGTTCAGAAGGAATGGAAAAATGCATGGCACAATTGGCACATCAAACTGCGCACCTTCAAGGTAAATGATTTAGTTTTATTATATGATAGTGAGTTTGATAAGTTTCCAGGAAAATTTGAGATGCATTGGCTGGGGCCATATGTTATCAAAGAGATTATCGACAGTGGAGCAATTCATCTTATGAAATTGAATGGATATCCATTCCCAGGAAAGGTAAATGGAAGTCGATTGAAGCCATACACTGAGGATCTGACCCAATGACTACATGACAGTAGCATAGGCTTAGAACTCTAGACAGCTGCAAGGAGGTGCAAGATAATAAACTACATTGCTTGGTGTGTAAAGCTGTGCAATATGGGTTTTGCATGAAACAGGAGGGTGCCACAGTACCAAAAGAAGCATGAAGGGAGTTGTGTTATAGAATAAGAGACCATGCAACGCATCCAAAAATTGACTGTTACCGTCAATGTTCATGATTTGACAGTGAGGAGACGGTTAAGGGGAGAGTGGGGGTGACATTTAAGACTGAATTTAAGAGTAAAATCTTTGGAAATCTGCCACCAATATAGCATTTATGGAAAAATTTTGGGGGGAGCGGTTGAATTTGAATTTGAATTTTCCTATAAATTATGTGTGCTTGTCCAACAAGAAACACTTGGCATCCTGTTAATTTATGTGTTATGCTATCTATTGCACATGAACTGTGAGTTCTTTAAGGATTTTCTCACAATCCCTGTGTTCGATCAGTATCCTGATTCAGACAGAAAGCTTATTCACGATATCATATTAGGTCCAAGTCCCATAGAAAATGCAAGGATGGGAGGGACCATTTCCTCTAAGGGCACTGCTCCAGAGGTTGTGAGTATGGATGTTCCAGTAGCAGTGCCTACAGTTCTAAGGTCCCCTAGGTTGAAGCCTACACCAGTGAGGTAGGTCCCCAAATCAAAGAAAGATAAGAAAAAGAATCCTATACTAGTACATGAGTCACCGAGGAAACATGTAGCTACCCAGGCCCAGAGGAAAGAAATGTTGAGCATGAAGGAGAAGGGGAAGGTGGTAGATTTATAGGTTGCGGAGGGCACAAAAGATATCAACATTGAGGGGGTGGATCCTATTTCTAAGATACTAGAGTATATCCCTCCATACAAGGGCAAGGTGAAGGTCCTGAAGGACCCAGATGTAGGAAAAATCCTCCTCAACATGCCCCTATTGCCGAAGAACATCAGTTTTGAAGGTTTGCGCTTGGTGCAGATCTCACACCTAAAGCTCGAAGACTGGGATTTGGTGGACCATGAGTGGTTCCCCTACCTTGCTACTTACACCTTCATGCAGAGGGTCTTCTGCAAATAATCTAGTGTCACTGCATTGGAGCCTGAGGAATGGATTCGCAGAGTCAACAAGTAAGGGTTGTTGAACCTGTTGTGGGTACCCCACTGCCATCATTCCACTATAAACTTGATTGTCATTAAGAAATTTTTGTGCTTGGTGCATAACAGGTGCTTGTGGTTAAATGTGGCAATCCCCATCACTGATATACTAATCCATTGGATCACGCTATTGCCCCATTCAAGATTGAATCCATCCAAGGCATTTGGTGGAAATATGAGCAAGAGTGACCTCACTGAGAAGATGAAGGACAAGATTAAACTTGGGAAGAATCCATGCAAATAATTGATTGCTTCCATTACTGACCCCAAGTAAAGTTTGCCATGCAGATTCTAGCTGGCAAGGTTATGAGAAAGTGTTGCACAGATGAGGTGTCAACACTAGTGGTTTCGTTGATAGCACAATGCGTGGAGAGTGTACAGTTCAACTAGGCACGCTACCTATGTGGTGAGTTCCTCGTAAAATGCAGAGAGGCACATAATGACATTAAGGCATTCCACTATTCATGTTGTTGCTCTTGATAGTGCTCTTTGTGTGGTATTTACCAGAGGACGACCAGTTTCCTCTAATGGAGAAGGATTTATCGAACGATGCAAAGTTTGCAACTCTTTGGGCCACCAAAGATGTTTCGTAGGTCACAAAGAGCAAAGTATTTTGGGTGCTGATGGAGGCGAGCATTCACGTGGCCATCAACCATAAGTCGTGATTGTCACAAACTGTGTTTGAGAAACATTCGGGGTACATGGAGTTCAAAGCACACTTCCACCATGTCTACATCTGAGCGCAAAGGACCCTGAGCAGAAATGGTTCGACCTACCATATCTTTCTAGGGATGACAATATTGAAGAGGTCATCAAGCATTGGCCAAGAGAGTGGCATTCTCCTTCTGACCTCACTGTAGGGACTAGCAAGTCTACAGAGAAGAAGAAAAAGGAAGAGTCCAAGCAAAAGGTTCATTAGTTAGCTGAGAAGAGGAAGAAAGAGGTTGAGGAAAAGGCTCGAGTAGAAATGGAGCACGCCATGAAGGAACAGGAAGAGCAGGAAGAACACAGATCTAAAAGAAGTCAGAAGTCTCCTTTGCCCCAAATGTGGGAGGAAGAGTGGTCAGAGCAGGGTGGTGGTGAGTAGTAGGAAATAACTCCCTTCTGAATAAAGTGGTAAAGGGATCAGGAAAGGAAGGACCACGAAAGAAAAAGAAATCCACCAAGTCGTCGCTAGATCTGATTACTTTGACAAATGGTGACTTGGATGAAATTAGAGATAATGTGCGGGATAAACTAGCAAAACTACTACAACAGTTTAAGAAGCAACAAAAGCAGGCACTAAGAATCATCCAGATGGATCTACGAGCTGCAGAATTAGACAATGGGAATCTAGGCATGTGCAGGACAGAGCAGCGTGCCATTAACTAGTTTGGCATCGGGGACCACTCAAGCAGCGGAGATGGTTCGGTCATTGGATCTCTAGGTAGTGACACTACCTGATCGAGATTTGAGTGTGGAGATGTCCGCTGATAAGGCTATTGTCAGCACTTTGAAGAATATTGGCCTCAACCTGGCCACGCTCCCTAGTGAGTTTCTTCACACAATGCAAGAAGGTGTGATAGAAGAAGTTAAGGCTTGGGATCAACATGCACTAAGCCTAATCAGGGAGTACAAATACAACAATGAACAAATGTTCGTGGAAAAATCAGTAGCGCTGGAGGCCCAGAAGAAATTTCAGGCATAGAATGACCAACTTGCAGCCGTGGTAGTCGAGGCATGCAGAATAGTCCCTAAACTGCATATCCCAGAGGAAGCGTCATTGGAGGCAAAGACTAAGAAGTTGGCTATAGGTGTGCACGATGTGAAGACAGAAGTGGTCAAGGTTTAGTTTGAACTAGATCTGAAAATCACAAAGTTAGAGCTGAAGTCACAGCCTTTAACTCCGCCAGAGGTCAGAGAACAATGCGAAGCCACTGTGAAGGATGGAGTCATAACACTGGATGTTACGGTGGTGGATTGCACCACACTCATCGAGCAAACCATGGAGGTAGTCACGGCTCTACAAAAATATCATAACCTGTAGAGGTTAAACACAGAGGCCCGTGAATTGCAGCAGTGGTATGATGAAGCAACAACGATGACGCACACCATCGTTATAGCACAATGATTGGCCAAGCTGCATGAGGAAACATATTTGCTTGGACAGGTGGAATCAATGCAGAGGAAAGAGGTGGTCCTCAAGGCCAAGTTGGGGCCTTGGTTGGATGAAGCCTACGTTCTGCCAACATTGAGGAGAAGTTTGCAAGCCTACAGAGAACGTAGCTAAAAATTAAGGAAGATAGTACGGGACCAGCAACAGAGCAACTCGTGGAGCAGATCAAACAGGTAGCCACACAAAGCATGACTGAGGTTGCAGTGGCACAAGTAGAGTTGGGAGGTCTCCATAGTAAGATCTTCACGCCAACTGAGTGACTCAAGGGTGAGTCACGATATTTTTGTTGGGGGCCTATTGGGACAAGGTCCACTAGGGTCAATTTTGGGGCAAAAGCCCAAGTTTTGGGGCGAAAATCCCAAGTTTTGGGGTGAAAATCCCAAGTTTTAGTGTAAATAATGTAAAGTATATGCAAGTTGTGGTTGCAGATCGTGTAGATAGTAAAGTGTCATAAAGATTTTTTCCCTTCTTTTGTGTAAGTTGTGTCAGCTTTTATAAATATACCCATGATCTGCAAACCATGGGATTGTATAAGTAGGAGAGTCTTAGAGAGTCTAAGGAATAATGATTAATGATGAAGATGAATGTAATGGGTTAGTAGAGAAAAGAGCGAATAATTCTTAGAGTAGAAGAGAGGCTTTGTAGCTGTGTGCACAGAGGCCTAGAGTAGAGTCTACAGCGGAATGCGTGGACCCCTGTAGCTGAGTGCACGGACCTATGCAGCTGAGTGAACCCAGGGAAATATTAAGTCTGTAAGCAAGACTGAAGTAGTAATAAAGAGATTATTCCATAAATTCCTGTGTTTGTCTATTTACTTCTATTATGAATGAATGTGCTATTATGTTATGATGAATTATGGGTTTATGAATTAATACTATATTGATGTGTGACTTTTCATGATTTATATTGTCATATGAACGCAAGTAATAGTAACTATTTGCACAAAGAATATCTTGTTGCATGTTAAATTTAGTAAACACTTAAATCGATCTGGGTAAATACGAGGTTAAAGGGTAATCACAAAGGCAGGTAAGTGGTTGATTCACCAGTTTAGGGTCTGCGAAAGGAAATCGTGAATGTTCACAGAGGTATAGAAGTTGATTAAGGGAAGGGAATAAAACTTAAATTGTAATTAATTAATCAAATAAAATTTAAATTGATTAATTAAATAAATAAAAGCAATAGTAAGAATGATA
>APFE031337080.1:3350-18083 GCA_000404065.3 Pinus taeda | reverse complement strand
ATAGAGCAAACATGAGCCATAAGGAATTCATATTTATGCCTAAATCAAGAGGAAAACATTAAGAAGCCACAGAAACTGAGCATAGAGTGAAGGTAAGCAAATTCTAAACCAAAATTTTGTTCTGCAACTTAAGCATATGTGGAATTGAAAACAACAGAGGTAAGGAATACTTATTGATTCATAAAACAGCACATGATTTCCCTCATTCAATCTTCAGAATTAACAACACATCAGACAGTTCATTCTCCAAGCTCGTAAGCAGTCTTTGATTATAGAAATTCTCAGATATACAGTGCAAGTCTCTCCTTAAGCAAAACAACCCACCAACAACAACCAACCAACCAACAATACATTGTTCAGGGTTGTATATATAGGGTAAATATCCAAAAATATTTATTACAGCCAACCTAACAGGTATGCGGGAAAAATCTTTTTAAACCTAAACTTGTGTTGAAATTAAATGCAAGTAAATATCTTTTGAGCTGCACGAGAGGCAACTGGATCAAAATGAGTTAATATGGTGTCCTCTATGACTTGGTGCAATGCTTCTGCAATAACTGTGCTTTGAGCTTTGGTCCACTGATCTCATGTGACTTTGATGTGCAGTAACTGTGATTTGAGTGCCTTTAAATGGCCTTTACTGTTTCTTTGACTTTGTTGGAGGGTTCTTTAATGTTTTCCTACTTCGGGCCGCTGATAGATCTTCACTAATACACTTTGCCACATCCTGATACTCTTTGACATGAATCGGGACATCTCCCTCCCTGCTGATACGCTTAAAACTGTTAAATCGGCCCTTTTCGCCTCTTTATGGCAGAAAAACGACTGTTGAACAAAATATTCCCCAAATATTCCCCACTTTGGCTCATTTCCCGTAGCGATGCGCGATCAAAAACTGCCTCTGTTTTTCATTCCGGGCTTCCAAAGCTTTGATTTTGCACTTGTGCATTTTTTCAGTGGGTGATGTCAACGGTACGACAAATGACATCAGCAGTGGGACCTAGTACGGAAGTGATGTCAGCATGATGACGTCAGCATGGTGACATGGAAGTACAGTAGGGTGATGACGTGGCAGTACGGTGGCAAGAGGCCAACGCAGGCAGGAAGGAGTGAGGTGGCAGTGATGTGGCGGGGTGAGGCGGCAGGATGACGCGCTGCTTACGTCACGCAAGGGGAGAGTGGTTTCTGGTTTCGGGTGCACCGCTTTTGCGCCTGGTTAGTATTGGGGAGGGAACCTCCGCCACAGCCAGGAGGGCGACGTGTGGTGGGAGTACGATGGGAAAACCGTCGATGTCCCGGATGCTAACCCTCAGCATGTTGGGGCGGGAAAATACCCGCCCACTGTAGATCACGGGTGCAGCAGATCTGACGGCTGGCAGATAAGGTAAAGCGGCGGATGGATAAGAATGGGGCCCGCGCGAAATTATATTATGTCGCGGGGATTTTAGACTTTAGGTTTGTGGGTTTTGGGATTATGTCCGAGCAGAGTCAAATATTTATATGTGGGACTATAGGATAAGGGTGGAAAGAGGGTTTTGTGCATAGGAAGGAGGAATTTATGCCATGGAAGGAGTGCTTTGCATTGGGAGATGGTTTTTTGAGACAAAAGGAGGGTTCTTGCTAAGTTTCAGATAAACTTAGCAATTCCCAAGTGTTACTTTATGGTTATTTTTCAACCAAGGTGATGGGATAAGTATATTGGGGAGTTATTAAACATAATTTTAATAGGGGAAGGGGAGATAGATAGGTAGCTACATAGTAAAATCAGTAGTTAATATGATAAGTGATAAGAAAACGCTAAGTATGTGAATCTTAGGCTATCAGGGGGAAAATGATTCATAAAGGGAATGAACATTCCTTGAGTAAAGCAGATCTTTACCAAGGCAAATTGATATGAAAATGATGAAACTAAGAGATATCAAGTAGATCTTGACCTCTTTGGGGAAGTTAGTGAATGATTTAGGGAACAAGGAAGAAGGGGGAGGTTAGTCATGCCTCGCCTGAAGTCCTTCAAATGGAAATTGCCTGACATTTGTGACTTGAATAGATATGACACTTGAAAACATGAAATTGATCACAAATCAACATTCTGCAACCTCAAAACTACCTACCCAGCCTACTCACCTAGCATTTTTTCTTCTTCTTGGTTTGGGTGCACTTAGACTTGCAGACCCAGCTTTTCAACTTTTTCTTTTTCTATCCTCCTATCTACAAACTACCCTTATTTCTTCCAAGGGCCCAGATTAAGCAGTTGGGCTCCTTAATTCTCTACCTGTCTAAGAATTTTCCAAGATTAAGCTGTTTGGACAGATAATCATTCTCTATATTCTAAAATAGGAAATTGAAACCTAGGGAGACCAAGATTAAACTGTTTGGACCTCCCTTTAACTGAAAATTCTTCAAAAATGGAATAGTACATCAAAATTGGAACACAACAGTGGCACTTGAACTGGCACACTCTCATGGCCTCCTTCTTTGGCCTTTGTAGCAAATATCGAACATTGCATCATGCAAAGGATGACATATTTGGCATGTAAAAATGTCAATCATGAAAGATGAGTAACCTGCTGCAGCAGGAGGCTAACAGTGGCTCCACTTGGGGATGGCTTTTCCTTGTGGAAAGCCAAGAACAACAGGTCAGACTGCCTTGATCTTCTATTGTAGCTGTAGACTAAAATTTCTTAGTGTTGTCTGTTAGATAATTGGAACTTTGGAATGAGAACAGCACTTTCCCTCAACTGATTTGCTTGTGAACTGTGTAGCACTGCCTGCTTTCTTCTGTGTTCTCTATCATTCGGACTGTTACACAAGAATAAAATAAAATACTAATATATACAAACTTTTTGTACAGAAATGATGTTGCTGGGTTGTTCTTTAAAAAAAGGGATCATGATAATGCTTTAACATTCGGCCATTTACAGGGCCCTCTTCAGCTGAGCAACCATCTAAAGATTTGAGGAAATATGTGTTATTGCCTTGCACAGCGCTGATAATGAATGGACCTTTCCAAAGAAAATCAAATTTTGCATGTTTTCCCTTGTCTTCTCTTTATGAATCCCACCTTAGAACTTTGCTGCCAACACAGAAATCATCAGCCTTGGCTCTCTTATCAAACATCTTTTTGAGCTTCTCCTGCAAAATCTAAGCTCTGTCATACACTTGCTCTCTGGTTTGCTAAAGATGAATGGTCTGATTAATTCTTCTTTGAATGTCATTTAGTTCAGCTTGAATCTCCTGTAACAGTTTGATAGTAGGAATGCCCAAAGATGAAGGAAATATGGCTTCCATGCCATATACTAGCTCATAAGGGCTCAACCCAATGGATCTCTTGGTTGAAAGTCTATCTGCCCACAAGGCATTTGTGAGCTTCCTATGCCAGTTCTTTTTGTTTTCTTCCAGCATTTTCTTTATGATGTTGATGAGGCTTTTGTTGGATGATTCAGCCAGGCCATTACCTTGAGGGTAGTAGGCTATAGAGTGGTCCAAGGAAATATGAAACTTATGGCAGAAGTTGATCATTTTTCTGGATTTGAAGGCAACAGCATTGTCAGTGATGATTTTCTCAGGGCAGCCAAATCTGGAAAGGATATTGTCCTCAAGGAATTGGATAATAGTGGAGTCATTGGCTTCCCTACATGGGATGGCTTAAATCCACTTGGTGAAATAGTCGGTGGCTGTTAAAATCCACTTGTGTTGGCCTGAAGAAGAGGGATGGATTTCACCTATGAATTCAAGACCCCATTGTTGAAAAGGCTTTTCAGTTGAGATGGGCTTAAGGGGCAAAGGCAACAATTTTATTTTCCCTTCAAAGATTTCGCATTTGTGACATGAAACAACAAATTTCTTGACATCTCCAAATAGAGAGGGCCAATAATAACCAGCCCTTAAAATCTTGTCAACAGTGGACTTCCAATATAGATGCCCTCCACAGTCCCCTGCATGGAATTCTTTCATGATTCTGTTGGTTTCATTTATGGTTAAACAGTTTAGCAATATTCCTTCATGATTTTTCCAAAACAAGGCACCATCTAAGACACAGAACTTTAGAGCTTTCATCTTCAAAAATATTTTCATGGTTCTGGACAATCCTGGGGGAGCACATAGGTTTAACAATACATAGCAAATGCATACCATGGGGATTGTAAAAAGGTTTCACTGATCTGTGGAGTCACCAGCTCCTGTTCATTGTCCAGCTGGTTGATGTCTAAGGCTTGAAAATTTGTTTCGGACATTAGCTTGGCTAAACCCTATCCCTCTATCAGCTTTGTGGGTTTTACGTCAATGTCATATTCAAGAATACTGGCAATCCATTTGCCTCTTTTGCCTTCTAGTCCCTCTTGAGTTAATATGTCTTTTACAACAGAGTTTGGGACATAGGCAATCACATGTGAATATATAATATAAACTCTGAAGTCTTTTATAGCCTTGACAAGGGCATAGGCCTGCTTTTCCATAATTTGATACTGCAAGGGTGCATCCCTTAAGGCTCGGCTGAAAAATGTGATTGGCTTTTCATTTCCTTGGTCATCCTTTTGCAGAAGGACAACCGCTATAGTGTGCTCAAATGCAAAAGAAAAAATGATAAAATCTTTTTCAAATTGTGGACTTGTGAGTACAGGCATTTGAGTCAAGACAACTTTGATACTCTCAAAAGCCTGCTTGGTTTCAAGAGGCCATCTTACCTTGGCATCCTTTTTTAACATATTGCTTAACAGTCTTATCAGTTCGGCTAAATTTGGGATAAATCTCCTTAGAAAATTGATATTTCCAAGGAATGCTTGCAACTCTTTTATGTTTCTTGGGTATGGAATTTGAAGGATGGCTTGGATCCTTTCCAGATCAATTCTGATACCATCTTTTGAGATGATGTGGCCTAGCAACTTACCTTCCTCAAGGCCAAACAAGGACTTCTTGGGGTTCAATGAAATACCATATTTCCTGCATGTTATGAAGATTTGCCTTAAATGTTTGAGGTGCTCTTGATCATATTTGGAGAAAAGGGTTAAGTCATCAAGATAGACAACAAGGAATTCATAGATTTCCTTGGAAAATGCAATATCCATTGCCCTTTGAAAGGTGGCACCAGCGTTCTTTAGCCCGACGGGCATTTTAACATACTTAAATGTTCCCCACGGTGTGGTAAAGGCTGCCTTTTCTTGGTCATCCGGGTGAATAAGTATTTGATTGAAACCTAAAAATCCATCTAGTAAAGAGATTCTAGATGACCCCACTACTCTTTGTAGGATGTGGTCCATTTTGGGCAAAGGATAGTGGTATTTTAAAGAGACCTGGTTTAAATTTCTTAGGTCTACACATAGTCTGATCTCACCTGATTTTTTCCTTGTGGGGACTAGATTGGATACCCATTCAGAAAATCTGATCGGTGCTACGATACCAGCCTCAAACATTCTCTTCACTTCCTTCTCAATGAGGGGAAGAAGCATAGGGTTTATTCTTCTAAGTTTCTCCTTGAATGGTTTTTGATTTGGTTTTAAGGGAATGGTATGTTGAATCACTGAGGTGTCATAGGACTTCAAGTCCTCATAACTATAAGCAAATACATCTCGGAACTCTTTGAACAAATCCACATACTTTGGTTTTTGATCAGGGGGCAGATTTTTGGACAATATAATCATTTTGGGCTTTTCTGTTGTCCCTATGTTGTGTTCTTCTATAGCAGCATCTAAAGGCTCCATTTTTGGCTTTTTGGGCACATCATTGTCATCAAACATGTCTTCTAATGGAGTAAGGCCAGCAGGTAAAAAGTTATTCTTTAGATCAATGAACTCAGCCTCTGTTTTGGCTATTTGCTCTAAATGCATTTGTTTCATCTCTTCTATATTAGCATTGTCAAAAATAGTTGGGTTCAAGATTTTTTTTGTTGTTGCAGTTGTTACAGCCTACTGATTTTCATTTGTTTGTTGTTGGGAATCGTTCATGGCCTCCATGTCAATGTTTAAATTTGAAAACTCACCCTTAAGAGTGAGGAAATTGTTAATCTGGGCATCATTTTCAAATACTTGCCAATCCTTAACATTGTTCAGGACAGCAGGCCTGTGTTTTATCTCAGCAATAAAATGGTAATTTGGCTCGAAGGGAAGCTTGCATGTACTAGCAAAAGTGGCTAGGCTGTGTGCATGAATATTATGGTTTCTAGAAATCTTGGCAAGCTCGGATTCAGTGAAGGTATTAAGTATTTTTGTGGCAGCAGTCCTATAGGCCCTCATTCTATTGTCATTAGTAACAAAGTTACCTTTCATTTGTTGTATGATTAAATCAGATTCACCTAGGATGGACACTTTTGTAGCTCCTAGAACTTTGAGCAATTTTAGGCCTAGGAGGAGGGCTTCATACTCTGCCATGTTGTTGGTACATCTGAAATTTAGTCTGTAGGCATGGCCCTCTGCATGATTGTCATGTGTATTATGAATCCATACACCTAACCCTGCTCCTAACTTGTTGACAGAACCATCAAACTCTAAATACCATGTAATTTCTTGCTTTTGGTTTGTATTAAGAGTTTCAGTTATTTTAGGATTGGACAGATTTAAAATTTCTGTTTGAGGAGGCTCTTCTTGTTTGCTGGTTGCCTTGATTGTTGTGACCAAATCATGGGCATGGGCAACCGATTCTTCATTTATGCATGTCTCTAGCTCTAAAGCTAAAGGCTTCTCATTAGTTGGAGGATTGGTGTCATTATTAAAAAGAATAAATGAATCCATATCAGAATGGATTGAGTAAATTGGAAACTTTTGGGGCTTTTCCTCACTACTTACCACATACTTCATGAGTGTTTCTCTGTACAGTCCCTTTGGTTGCCCAAAGACAGAAATAGTGGCATAAGAGAGGTCGAGTTGGAGGGATCCTTCGAATTTTTCTCCCCATGCTCTTGTTAGGAGCATGCCATATTTTGTTGGAATGTCAGCAACTACCACGTCCATTAGGATTGTCTTGTTGGGAAATTGGACTAAAGACACACAAAGGTCTTTAATTAAGCCTAAACACTTGACTTGACTTGAGTGAAAGGAGTATAGATCTTTGTAGGGTCTTGTGATATCAAGGTTTAGCTTTTCCATTACAGCTTTGGGCATAAGATTGTGTGAGGCACCCGAGTCAAACATAGCATTATGCAAGATCTTGTCATGTATGTGCAGACTGACATAAAAGGGTGGAACAGATCCATATGTTTATTTTCCATTAACTTCTGGACCAAACAGCAGCTCAGGGGGTATCATCTAAAACATTTACATCATCCTTGATCTCTGGCATTTGAAGTGACCTCTGAATTTGTTGCCTATAAATATCATGTTTGGCAAGTTCTGAGAGGGGGATGGATATCTTAAGTTTTCCAATCTCTGCTTCTAAATTAAATGGTTTTTCCAATGGAGTCTTTGCGTTAGTAGTAGAAGATTTCTCCTTTTCAAGAATACTTTCTGTGTTTTCCTTTTGATTGTCGGCATTATGGTGAATGACAGTTTGTGGTTTTTCTGTCTTGGGAAGATTTTTGGGATTGCTGTTCAAATTTTCTTTCGAGGAAGAAGGAGGTAGAGGTTGATCAATAGGAGGTTGTATGTCTGTTATGTCCTCTACAGCCACTTGGTGTAGGTTTGGGATAGAAATATCAGCTGGTTCGGTTATGATAACCTTGCCTTTAATCTTGTTGGGCTGTTTGCTGTCCCTTGGTTTTCTAGGTGCAGGGATATCAATGGTTCTTGTTCTCAGCTTATATTGTTTGTGGACCTCATACACAACAGAATCATAGCCTTGTTTAAAATCAAAAGACTCTCCCGACTTGGTCTGAAATTGATTTACATCCTGATAATCTTGGTCTTCTTGAGTGAGAAAGATTTGTTGCTCATTTTTCGAATCTATCAAGTTCATGTGAGTCTCATTTGTGGGCTCACTAGAAGTGGATGCCTCTATGTAGTTTTCTTGGAAAGGAGGCCTAATATCATGGTCGGGACTAGCCCTTCCAGCATTTGTGTTCTGAGCTTTCCTGAAATTTGGGTTCCTTGTGGTGTTGGGCTGTTGTTGTTCCCATGAGGATTTCCTCTCAACACTCTCTACACTGTCTCCTAGCCTGTGCATGCCACTGATAATAGCATCTAGTTTCTGGTCTAAGGCTGAGGGTTCTTCCTTAAAGGTAGTTCTTCTCTCGGTTCTAGCTCTGTTTCTTTTGGCAATTAGGTTTGCCTCCACACTAACAACAACATTTTGCATCTCTGCAAGGCTTTGAGGGGCTCTTTCCCTTAGCTGATAAGCCATTTCGGCATCAAAACCATCCGGTAATTTGTACAAAGCAAGATCAGGTGGGGGTCTTAAGTTCTGTGGTAATGCATTATAAACATTGTTAAATCATGCACAGTAGTCCAACACAGTCTCCTGAGGGCCTCTTTTGATGGTTTCATACTCAGATAGTATGTGCAAGGGGTCTTTCTTTTTTTCCAATCTATTGATAAATAACTGATATAAGGCTTCCGGGTCTGCTATGGAATTGGCTGGGAGTGCTCTAAACCAAGTCCTGACATCGTTGGTCAAACTTTGGACAAAAAATTTCATTCTCACACTATCATCGTCAATCTCATAACTCTCAAAGTAGTCCTGCATTTTCTTTGTGTGTTGAAGGGCTGTGCAGGCATTTTTGCCATCAAAATAAGTTATTTTAGTCTGGTAATCCTAAGGCATAGCCCAGGGATTAGCAGGCAGCTATAAAGGTGCATATCTATTAGCCATATTAACAGGGATAAGTGGAACAACAGGGATAAGTGGAACAACTGGGGTAACTGGGATAATAGGAGTAGAAGCAGTGGTATGTGTAGTGAATGGAGGTGTGGAAATAGTGTTTGGAGAAGTAGACGATGAACAAGGGGAAGTAGGGTTTGAACGAAATAAAACTTTGACAGGGGTTGAAAAACCACTAGGCTGAACTACTTTAGGACTAGTATCCGCAAAATCTTCTTGTTGCTCTTGTTTTCTAAGTATCTTAGGGATTATATTGGGATTTTCAAAAATAGCTGGGGGTTTTGGGTTTGGATTTGATCTTGTATAACGTGACTTCTTTTTGGGAGCCAACTTCTAACTTGTCTTTTGGGGATTTTTCTAACAACACAGGTTAAACATAAGCTTTTAAAAGTCGGATTCTTCCTCTGCGGAGCTTTGGACTGGTTTTGTGAGATTATCTGAGCAAGTCCCTAGTGGAGTCACCATTATGTTAACACTTAGGTTGTCCCTAAGCTCTTGAAGGGATACGGCCGAGGTAACCACAAACCAATCTTTGGATTGCAGGTTCTAGCCCACCTGCAACTAGAGAGGGCTCTCTCTTAATGATTTAGCTTTGTTGATGATGATTTTAGGCTAGTTATTAAGTTCAAAAGGGGTTTTATTTGTGTTTGGGTGGTGTTTGGATGGAAGGAGGATGCTTTCAAGTAGAGAGGCAATGCATAGTGTGATAAGTTTCAAACCATTGGGCATGGAGTCATGGAGTAAAAATGCTGGTGCATTTTCTTGGTCACAAGAGGAAAGAGGGGCAAGGTAGCTGTTCATGAAACAAACTTGAGGTTAAATGAAGATGGATTGCAGGCTAACGAATGAGAGGCAACAAAGAATCTCTCAAACAGGTTAGCAGAGAGAAGATAAATGAGCCCTATCTAGGAGCAACTAAGAATTCCTAGGTAACAGTCATTTATATGTGAGATAGAGCAAACATGAGCCATAAGGAATTCATATTTATGCCTAAATCAAGAGGAAAACATTAAGAATCCACATAAACTGAGCATAGAGTGCAAGTAAGCAAATTCTAAACTAGACTTTTGTTCTGCAACTTAAGCATATGTGAAATTGAAAACAACAGAGGTAAGGAATACTTATTGATTCATAAAACAACACAGGATTTCCCTCATTCAATCTTCAGAAACATTAACAACACATCAAATAGTTCATTCTCCAAGCTCGTAAGCAGTCTTTGATTATAGAAATTCTCAAATATATAATGTGAGTCTCTCCTTAAGCAAAAAAACCCACCAACAACAACCAACCAACCAACATTGCATTGTTCAGGGTTGTATATATAGGGTAAATATCCAAAATATTTATTTCAGCCGACCTAACAGGTCTGCGGGAAAAAGCTTTTTAAACCTAAATGTGTGCTGAAATTAAATGCAAGTAAATATCTTTTGAGTTGCACCAGAGGTAGCCGGATCAAAATGAGTTAATATGGTGTCCTCTATGACTTGGTGCAGTGCTTCTGCAATAACTGTGCTTTGAGATTTGGTCCACTGATCTCATGTGACTTTGATGTGCAGTAACTGTGATTTGAGTGCCTTTAAATGGCCTTTACTGTTTCTTTGACTTTGTTGGAGGGTTCTTTAATGTTTTCCTGCTTCGGGCCACTGATAGAACTTCACTGATACACTTTGCCGCATCCTGATACTCTTTGACATGAATTAGGACATCTCCCTCCCTGTTGATACACTTAAAACTGTTAAATCGGCCCTTTTCCCCTCTTTACGGCGCAAAACCGACTGCTGAACAAAAGATTCCCCAAAGATTCCCCACTTTGGCGCTTTTCCCGTAGCAATGCGCGATCAAAAATTGCTTCTGTTTTTCATTCCGGGCTTTCGAAGCTTTGATTTTGCACTTGCGCGTTTTTTCAGCGGGTGACATCAGCATGACGTCGGCGGTACGATGGATGACGTCAGCATGATGTCAGCAGTGGGACCTAGTACAGAAGTGACATCAGCATGATGACGTCAACAGGGTGACATGGCAATACGGTGGCAGGAGGCCGACGCAGGCAGGAAGGGGTGAGGTGGCGGTGATGTGGCAGGGTGACGTGGTAGGATGACGCGATGCTTACGTCACGCAAGGGGAGAGCGGTTTCTGGTTTCGGGCACACCACTTTTGCGCCTGGGCAGTATTGGGGAGGGGGCCTCTACCACAGCCGGGAGGGTGACCCGTGGCAAGAGTACGATGGGAAAACCGTCGATGTCCCAGACGCTAACCCTCGGCATGTCGGGGCGGGAAAATACCCGCCCACCATAGATCGCGGGTGCGGCAGATCTGACAGCTGGAAGATAAGGTAAAGCACCGGATGGATAAGAATGGGGCCCGCGCAAAATTATATTATGTCGTGGGGGTTTTAGACTTTAGGTTTGTGGGTTTTGGGATTATGTCCGAGTGGGGTCAAATATTTATATGCGGGACTTTAGGATAAGTGCAAAAAGAGGGTTTTGTGCATAGGAAGGAGGAATTTATGCCATGGAAGGAGTCCTTTGCATTGGGAGATGGTTTTTTGAGACAAAAAGAGGGTTCTTGCTAAGTTTTAGATAAACTTAGCAATTCCCAAGTGTTACTTTATGGTTATTTTTCAACCAGGGGGATGGGATAAGTATATTGGGGAGTTATTAAACATAATTTTAATAGGGGAAGGGGAGATAGATAGGGAGCTACATAGTAAAATTAGTAGTTAATATGGTAAGTGATAAGAAAGCGCTAAGTATGTGAATCTTAGGCTATCAGGGGGAAAATGATTCATAAAGGGAATGAACATTCCTTGAGTAAAGTAGATCTTTACCAAGGCAAATTGCTATGAAAATGATGAAACTAAGAGATATCAAGCAGATCTTGACCTCTTTGGGGAAGTTAGTGAATGATTTAGGGAATAAGGAAGAAGGGGGAGGTTAGTCATGCCTCGCTTGAAGTCCTTCAAATGGAAATTTCCTGACATTTGTGACTTGAATAGATATGACACTTGAAAACATGAAATTGATCACAAATCAACATTCTGCAACCTCAAAACTACCTACCCAGCCTACTCCCCTAGCATTTTTTCTTCTTCTTGGTTTGGGTGCACTTAGACTTGCAGACCCAGTTTTTCAACTTTTTCTTTTTCTGTCTTCCTATCTACAAACTACCCTTATTTCTTCCAGGGGCCTAGATTAAGCAGTTGGGCTCCTTAATTCTCTACCTGTCTAAGAATCTGCCAAGATTAAGCTGTTTGGACAGATATTCATTCTCTATATTCTAAAACAGGAAATTGAAACCTAGGGAGACCAAGATTAAGCTGTTTGGACCTCCCTTTAACTGAAAAATTCTTCAAAAATGGAATAGTACATCAAAATTGGAACACAACAGTGGCACTTGAACTAGCACACTCTCATGGCCTCCTTCTTTGGCCTTTGTAGCAAATATGGAACATTGCAGCGTGCAAAGGATGACATATTTGGCATGTAAAAAAGTCAATCATGAAAGATGAGTAACCTGCTGCAGCAGGAGGCTAACAATAGGTGTGCCCTCCTCACCATCCAACTCTTCAACCCCTTCACGAAGTTCCTCTTCGTTAAGATCTAGGGGTTATAATGGTTGTTTCTCCTTATCCAACTTCCCTTTCTGCCAAACCTCTGTAAGGTTCTTTCTCGGTGACTGCCTCACCAAAGCAGCCTGTGGTTTCTTCTATGTCTCCTTAGCAGTAGATGGTTTAGGCCTAGGTGACCTCGGTGCCATAGGAACAGATGGTGTGGCTCCTATTGTCAGCGCAATTTCAAGGGTTACGACTTCTAATTCAACAAGTTCAAAGATAGTGGCTTCAGAGATAGCAAATTCTACGAGATTAATCATTTTCTCAAGGATGATCTTACAACTCTAATCAAGCAATTTTCAACACCCCAGATGTGAAATAAGTTCCTCCCAATCTTCTCAGTTCATAGACTTAAGGCAAGAAAACTCACAAATGATTTTTAGAAGGAAAAGTGTTCTATTGCAGGCAATCATGCCAGACTTATAGGCAATTTCAAATTCAAATCAGACCGTTCCCCACAATTTTTGATCGTAAATGCATCTCTGGTGGAATATTTCCAAAGATTTACGCCATAAATGTAGCCTACCCACTCCTTACAAGATTTCGCCATCCAATCGGCTATAGTGAATTCAACAGCTCTTCTTGGACCCTATTGCATAGCACCTACCTCCATGCTGCAACTCTTTTGGTGTAGCTCCTCCTGGTTCACTTTTGCCTTCCCTCGCACAACCCCCTTACTTAGTCTTCCCAGTCTTTGGGAAATGTAATTTATAGTCCTGTACTCTTTTGTAGCTGCCTGGAGTACTAAGATTGTCCCACCATCATGTAGTCATTGCCCGGGGTAAGATCCCCTTGAGATAACTTCAATCAAATTCCATTCTCTTCCAAGAAATAATTCCCCATTTAGCTTCGCGAGCTAAACTCCACCACCATCTGTAATTTCCTTGACTACATAGGGTCCCAACCAGTGCATTTAAAACTTCCCCAGGAACTTTGTGAACTTGTTATCATAAAGTAACACCAAATCATTCACCTTGAAGGTGCACAACTTAATATGGTGATCATGCCATCCCTTTTCGTGCTCCTTTTGCACTTTTTGGTGAAATATTGCTAAAAACATGTCTTCTTCTAACTCCAACGACTTCACAAGTAACTTCTCCATAGTCTCCCGGTCTTCCATATTAGTTAATGTTGTGATCTGAAAGTTGGGCATAATCTACTCCATACGAATCACAACCTCTGTCCCATATACCAACCTGAACAAGGTTTGTCCTCTTAAGTTGTTGCATGTCGTCTTGTAATCCCATAGGACTATCTGGTATGCACACATCCCAATCATTTCTCTGTGTGTTGTAGATCTTAGTCAATATGTTTTCCAAAATTTTATTGAATGCTTCAACCATACCATTTTCTTAAGGATGATAACGCATACTCTTCTTATGATAAACCTGAAATTCTTCGAGCATCATGGCAATAGTTTCATTCAGAAAGTGTGTACCCCTGTCACTCATCAGTATCTTAGGACACCCAACATTGTCAAGACATACTCAAATAGGAACTTCGAGGTTGTAGGAGTGCTACAGTCCTTCACTAGTTGTGCTTCTTCCCACCCTGTCAAATACTCCATCGCAGTGATAATGTATCATGCACCCGTATTTTTTCTTGGTGTCTATATTAGACCCACAAAGTCAATAGCCCATTTTTCAAACACTTGTAATGAAATCTGAGGATTTAAGGTCAATTCATCACTTCGCAATGGATTTCTCATCCTCTGACATGCATCGCATGCCTTGCAATATGCCTTAGAATCCTTATGTATCATTGGCCACCATAACCCTGTGCACAGAATTTTCTGTGTAGTTTCTCTACCTGCATAGTGTCCTCCTGCCATGCCTCCATGTGCTTCAGCAAGGATCCTAGAGCTTTTGAACTCCATAACATATCGACGCAATATTTCATCGATACCCATCTTATATGAGTGTCTCATAATCACAGAAAAATCAACAGCATGAACCACCAATTCCTTCTTCTGTTGAGTAGAATATCCCTCCCGGGCTGTTCCAGTAGCCAAAAACTGGATTATATCAGCAAAATTATCATCTACAACATGCTGTTGAAAATAATACTGAGAAGGGGGGTGAATCAGTATTATCTAGTCCTTTTAACAATTCTTCCTTATTTATACTTTGAATTATTTTTGCATATCAGTACCATAAAAACAATGAGCATGAAAAAGAAAAACAGACAGTCACATCAAAGAACACCAGATATAAGGTGGAAACCCAATGTGGGTGAAAACCACCTGCTGCAATATGTCTCTATCTTCTTTCAATTTAGGAACTCCTTTTACAATGGTCTTGTACTGGTGCAGTCCTTTACTAGTACGTAGGCTGCAACCTGCAGAGAGCTACAACTCTCTCTCATTTTCCAGTCTCTCC